>JASGAU010362073.1:0-25184 GCA_030220045.1 Australoheros facetus
CACACCCGTATATATACATATACATACACACATGTCCCACACCTGCATATACCCAGATATACCTACAGACATAGTATAAATATATATATGTGGTGATAATGAGTTCTTTTGACCAAAGCTTCAATGTGGGTGGACCAGGTCAAGGAGTCTGTTATCTGTACCCCCAGGAACTTGGTTGTGTTGACTCTTTCCACTGCAGTGTGATTGATGAGAAGTGCTGCATGGTTTCGCTGGCTCCTCCTGAATACTGGATCAAATGGTAACAAAATTTAAAAAATCTGGCACCAAAAAATGGGGGAAACAAAATGTTTTGCACATTTCTTCTAATTATATCTCATAAATGTTGAGACCTTTTGCTAAAAGCCCTAACTCTCTGGTGGCACTGCATAAAAGTCACCGATCTCCTAAGGGGATCATGAAAATGGAGATGCTGAGCAATTCTTTAAGCTCGTTACGCTGAAGTAACCAGATGCCTCGAAAGGTCTCGCTGCCAACTGATCTGGGATCTGCTGTAATGTCTTCAGTTTTTACATACACTGATGTGCAAATGGTCCTCAGTTCACAAGCCCATCCACTCCTTTTCTCCACAAAAAAGGTGAACTGATGCGTCCTCAGGGTGACCATGTCAGATGGAGAGGGAGGGGAAGACACGCAGCAAAGGGCTACAGGTCGGAACCCCTGCACCAAAGCCATGCAGCGTCTATGGTCACCAACTTCATGGAGCCACCCCAGCGCACAAACTCGAAGGCCAGGCCCATGACTATTGGACAGTTAACAGCCTCTAATATAAGAAAGCAAACAGGAATTTAAACTCAACAAATTCCTGCTTGACAGTCGGGAACTCCAACACACTTTGGTCACCTGCTTTCAGCTGCTCCTTTTAGAGTCATCTGCCTCCATCTCACCCTTTCTCAGGCTTCCTCCTCTCTCACTTCAACCCTCTGCATGTCCTCCTTCACTGCATCCCTGAATTTCTCTGTGCTCTTCCTCTTTTCCTCCAGCCTGGCAGCTCCTTCTTCAACATCCTTTGTCCAGTATATCCACTATTCCTCCTCTGCACATGTCCAAACCATCTCATCTTGTCTCTCTAATTTTGCCACCAAACTGCAGGACATTCCCAACAAACATCTACAACTCTAAGATGCAGCAGAAGCAGAGGGATGAGTCTGGCCCATGTGCAACCTAAAGTCTCGAGAGCAGGGGCTACCGCTGTGACAGGCATACTTGATAAAGGAGTCATAGTGGAGTCTGGAGCCTGAATTTCTGTTTGGAGATTAAAGTTTAGCCATGTTTAATATGATCATCTACCATTGGAAGTATACAGATGACACAGAAGTTCTCTGGGGTTTAACAAGCAGCCACTCGCCCTCAGACGCTTAAGCATTTAAGAAATTCTACCCTGCCTTTCTACAGTATTTGATATTTGAGTCTTTTTGCTCATTGTTAGAAAACATCAGAAAATAAACATGAATCAGTGTGCACTTTTCAGTGGTATTAGCTCCTAAAGCTGACATGAACTTTGACCCAGTTATAGTTTAAACTGGAAGAAAGAAAATGAGCTGACACAAAGGTGAGACATTTCACGTGCCTTTGAGAAGGCAGATGTGAATCACACCTGGGAATGCCCTAAAGTTAATTACCACCGGAGTGTTCCTGTTAGTGAGTGGGAAAACTGTGTGGGGAAACTGGGATCACTGGGACCGTTTGTAACGAGGTTTCAGTGAACATCAGGTGGATCAGCTGAAGGTCCAGATCCGTCTGGATTTTTCCCTGTTTCTTAAAGATTTGCCTTTTAGATTCTGTTCATCTGCTGTAGATGCTACTTTTTTGGCCCTTGTCCAGTTTATTTAGTGTTTGCTGCAAGATGCCAAGTTTTCAGACATTAGTATCAAAGGGCCTCAAGATACAATTTAAAACTGGTTCTTTGTTCAGTTGGCTCGTGTGTAGACACAGCTCTGGTTCATCCCTTGAGTCAGGTGCATTTTTTATTCTTTTATTCTGATTCATAGTCAGTGCTTAGTGGCTTAACATAAAAAAAAAAAAAAACTCATCTGAAGTTAGTAAACTGAAAATAAAAGAAACTGTAAAGAAATTTTTTTTAGAAATGTTTAGAAAGCCCACTCACCACATTCATGTGTCAGTCATGTGTCAGTTACTCACATGGAGACACACAAAAACAACAACATCAAAAAAAAACCCTGGAGTCTTGCGTGTCTGCTAACACAGGAATTATCTGGAAGAAAGGTTCTGATTCTTGTAAATGACAGCCCATTTTATAGACGCCTGTCTGTAACTCATCCTGTTCTTGTGGGAACCTGCCAGCGTTTCCTGGTGTACCTGCTGATTGTCTTGGCCAAGTAGAATGCAGACAAACTACTTTTTCAAGTTTTCAACTAAACATCTTGAAATTAAGGGTTGCTCTGAGACTTTTGAGTTTTTACATTTTGAGATCCTAGTTTCTGTAACAGCAGAAATTGCCACAAATATGCAACAGTTGCAACAATGAGTTGATTGATTCTATTGTAGAACACAGAGTAGCTACAATAATACAGGGTCATGAGGATACATATAGGTCATTATTTTATTTTTTTTATGTAACCCTTCATATTTCGGCTGACTACAGCTTTTGTCGGTGTGCTCCGGAAAATAAAGTTTGGCTCTGTTATGTCTACAGACGAGAGGCTGTTTCAGCTGTTTAGTAATTCAGTGCAATGCATAACAAACCAATTCCTGAAATAACACACAGTGAGAAACGGCAGCTTCATTTATTCAGAGAACCACAGAGATTCGGGGGAAGTGCAGTAATCTTCGTGGAAGGTGTTTTGTCTCCTATTATTTTTGCTCAGTCATGCAAAGCGAAACAATTTACTGTGATAAAAATCACATATTACCAATTAAAATTACACATAAGAATCTGTGAGACAAACAAAAAAAAACGGCCCACTAAATTAAGAAATATTGCTGATTCAGGCTGAATGTTACTGCCCACTTTTAGAAGGATGACGTATTTACTACGTAATCAAAAGCCCCGCCTACTCCCAACAAAGTTACCAGGTCCGCGGAGTCCAATTCCAGACTGAATTTTTAGAGGTAAGGCCGCTGACAGTGCTGGAAAAACGCCGTAGAGATTATTTTTTCCCCCGTCTGTGTGATCGTTTGTATCGTAAGTAACTTTGTTTCTGTGTCTGTTTGTGTACTAAACTGGCTGACAACTCGTTTCTCCTTCTTCTTTGTTTAATCGTGTTTTATGAGCAGTCCTGTCTCATGTAGGACGGTATTTCTAACATTTCCAGACAGTTTAGCGCTTTATAAAGAAAATAACGGCGATACGAGGGCATGTCTACTTTTACACAACTTTTCTGACCGCATGGAAAGAAAATGAGTGCTTACACGGATTTAAATGCGGCTTTTATTCATTAATTATCGCACATCAGTTATTTAACATCCTCTCTTAGGTTCGTGTGTTCTTAGTGTGTCAGTGTGTTGTGTTGTGTTGTGTTGTGTTGTGTTGTGTTGTGTTGTGAATTGCGTTTCCTGAATCGATCAGCTGTTTCTGAAACTTGCCCGGGCAGCAGTCAGAAGAGCCGGGGAGGAGCGAAACCGGCTTTAAATAAACTGTTACTGCAGAGACACCAAAAACATAAAATAATCAGGGTTTACAAATGTAGATGTAATAACTGTTCATCGGTCCTCTGGGCGAGTTATTGAGCTTTTTTGATCCGTTAAAGTGTGGTAGTTTTGTTTTTATGAATTTTTTATATATATTTTTGTCGTCAGAGCTAATTTTCATATTTAACCACAACCAAAGATGAGGGTAAAGGCGTTTTATTTAGCGATTTCCACATCTCTTCACTGTGGGACAGTAAAATTTAATATTTAAACGGGTCCAGTTTAAAGTTTCAGAGCTCTAATCGGCAGCCGTCACCGTAAACAGCAGCACTGAGGCAATAAAACCTTTAACGGGGATTAAAACGTTTATTTCACCGCGCATAAATCACCAGATTAATGATTTTCTGAAACATCGCCACTCTTAGTTTGATAGTCTTGAGTGATTCCAGATAACAGGAAGCTACGCTGCCTGTGTTGAGCTCACTTCCTGGTACAGGGTCCAACTGGGTTTTTTTTTTGTTTTGTTTTTTTTTTTTTTGTGGTTTGGTTTCTGAAACCAAAACTAAACCTTTCCAAATCAAAAACCAACCCGGAAACGTCTGAAAACAGAAACTTGGAATTAAATAAGACTGAAAATCATTAGACAGAAGTACAGTAACTCTGGGTGCAGTTATTTTCTGATTAAAGTTTTTGTTAGCTGCCCACTGAAAGTTGACATTGAAAAGATGAAACTGAAGTGAACAAACAGGGCATAGGTACAGGGTTAAAATGCATGTTTATTCATGAAATGGCTGGAAAAAACAGAAATCCGTAAAATCAGTGATACAGAGCGTTGCCTTAAATATTTCCATACCTATCTGCTTATGTGAGTGGCCCAAAATGTGGCTGGAAACCTGCTTATTACACAACTGTCAGGTTGGGTGAAACAGTTTTCACAAACTGAGTCATGTATTTGTCACGTGAAGTGAATAAAACTTAGATGACGTAATTTTTTACTTAAGAGGGTTTCTGCCCGTTAACTAATGAAACCACACCTAAACAATGTTCAGATATCTTTTATTGCTTTGTTGTGATCTTTCCAGGAAAACCCCTGTGAGAAAACGTACCACTCACATGTTTCCTGACATCAGTGATTCTTTAAACAGGCTCCTGTGCCCAGCTAAGGGTTTAGACTCTCATGGCTTTGTCTAATTAAAGATTTTTAAGTAACCTGTACCTTTCAAGTTTATCAGGTTGACATTTAAATTTCTTTTTTTTTAAACAGTAAGCCAAGATGACAAGTGAACGCATCGTAATCCACGACCCCTTGTCCCACCCTAACGGCTACTCTGATGGTACACACCATGACCCCACATCTGTCTCAGACGTGGCGAACATGGAGGAAACGGTGGAGTTCAGAGTCATGATGGCCTACGCGACGAGGAGGAGGAGACAACTGAACAAGAAGGATGACTCAAACGCACAGACAAGCCCGGCTGCAAAAAGTGGTGAAGACGATGCAGATGGAGATGTGAAAGCTCCATCAAACACACTGATCCACGATGAGAACAAGGAAAACAGGAAGAAGGGGGCGAAGAAGAAGGTACTGAGACACCTGTCGAAATTTTTCAGCTGCACCAGGTCTCAGACTAAGGATGAAGAAGTCGAAGAGCAGCAGCAACCGCGGGACCCGGCTGGTGACGTCAGCGACAGGTGTTTCCATTCTACAGGTGGGAGCATGAAGGTGTAGCCTCAGATAACAGCACAGTCTCCTCAGTTAATGTGAACCATAGAATTAGTTCACTGTCATAAAACACAAATAAAAGAATATAAAACTAAGGACTGACATAAGAAATCAAATGAGCGATAAGGCAGTAGTTACCGTAGTATAAAGTGGTAGTTACTGTAATATAATAAAAAACTTGACTCACAGTGAAATGAATTGTTACCATCCACCAGAAGTCTGACGTCTGGCGCCGTCTCACAGATAAAGACTTTAAGTTACAGCTTTTACTGTAAAAACTTGATGTTGGGTTTTATTGAAGTGGTGAGGCAAGAAAAGTTTAATGACCACCTTACACTGAGTCACTGACCACAACTTCATCATAACAGTCATGTTTTATTAATTTTTATTGTTGCGTGTGGCACTGACGCTGCTTGAAAAGTCATTTGGTCAGAAGGTCAGAGGAAAATCTGAATATGAGATAAGATTTTATTGACCCGGGAGAAACTGCATGTTGCAGGAGTGCTCTCGAGACGGATAAAATGAATGTTTTTAGGGTTGGAATGAAATTGCCGATTATTGTCTCTCAGTGTTTTTTTATCCAAAAATGGGCAAAAGTCTTCATCCCACGTCCAAGATGTCAGAATAAGAGTCCAACTTAAAAAATATTCTTTTATAAAAAAAGAGAAGACAAAAATACCAGCAAATATTTAGAAACCAAAACTGGAGAATTTATTGTCTTAAAATGAAAGTTGGATCTCTTATTCGACTGTTTCAGTTCTGTATATTTACAGTCTGTGTAATAAAAACCGTCACGTAATGAACGTGACGTCGTGGACTTGACCTGGTGCACTGAAAAGAAACGAAACCACCTCGTGGTTTGAGTTCAGTTTGAATTATGTAAACGAGCTGACCTGCACGGTAGGTTTTGTTTTCTCGTAAACGCTCATCGTTACAGATTCTTATGTGAGCACAGCTGACCAGAAACTTCCTGGATCTTTGAGAATGTGGGGCATGCCAGAAAATATTTGAGAACTGCCCTAAATGTGAAGGTTTTTGAATCACTTCACTGTGAAATTTGTTGGCCAAATGACTCAGCTTTTCCTCTTGAACTGAGTCGTCAAGTTCAAACACCAAATTGCAGCCTTGTGTTTTTCCTGTTTTGCAACTTTCTGACAGCACGTGTTTTACCCAGTAGGTCAGCCAAACGTCACCATGACGCAGTCCTTTTTAAGGTTCTGTTTTTGCATGATAATTTTGTGCCATGTCTGAGTGTAGATTTCTGATTTGGTATGCATGTTCTGTGTTTTCCAGACGAGCCTGAAAAGAAGGACGAGGAGGAGGAGAAGGCGGAAGAGGTTGCATTAAGGCTGACGGAGCTTGCCGACGAGATCCAGTTAACTCCTCCAGAAATCGAGACTGATGGGGAAGGTGGTGAGCTGAATACATGAAGTTTGAATCACTGAATCGCCAACCTGATGAATGGCACAGATTATATCTGTGTCTAATCTGACAGGGAAAAAAAAATTAGCCAGGAATGAAAAGCATTTGAGGCTATGCCTGTCAGAGGAGCCAAAATGAAGGCATTACTGCAAAACGGTTTACGCAACCTTCACCTTCACCAATCAGTTTCTTCCGTTTACTCGGCCAAAATGGGCGGTGCTAACCTGGCGTGTTTTCTGATAATGGAAGAAGTGGAGAAAACCACTGACTGCTGGGCCACCTCCTCACTGGAGCTAAAACATTTCTTAACCTTACTAATCGTGGGCGGATCGGATAGTTCTGAGTAATGTTTGCTCTTCACACAGTATCCAATCCCCGCCAAGCATCAGATGTCCGTGCATGTTAGTCTTTAAAGTGTTTCCAGGGTTTTAACTGACTCCCAAACCGCATTTTCATATTTTGCCTCTGAGCCATCGTTCTGTTTATCCATCTGGATTGCTCTGGTGTGGTTTGCCCAGTTCTGGATATGCTGGCTGTGGAGAGGTCAAAAATCATAAACCTCTTACCACTAGTTTAAAGTAAAATCTGCTCATCATCTATGGAGTTGCTGAGGTGTTATGGAGGAAAAGTGTCATTTCACTTTCGCCCAGATTATTAGATCTCTTTTAACCAACAGTTTGTCACCTTTCACTGATTTGTGTCTCATTAAAGTAATCAGAGAGCAGCTTCAAAGGTTTTTTATTCATTTCCCCCCCTCTGATAATTAGAAGTTACTTGGCTCACTTTTTATTATTGCTGCTAAAGAAAGAAGCTGTAGACAAACCACTTCAGGTACATTAGCACCAGTTTATGCAGCTAAATGTAGATAAAAGGGTGTAACATCGTCATAATTAGTTCCTTATGCAGACATGAGGAAGTGTGTGTTTTGTTTATGTTTTTTGTGTGTGTTGTGGATGTGACTGATAATCAGCTCTCCTGTTCTTTTTAGATGAGTTGGAGAAAATAATTGGTCTGCTGCTGAGAGACACTGGAGACAAGTGGAACGAGAAGGTACGAAACCGCCTTTATCTGATGTGAAAAACGTTTTCTTTTATTTTAATGACTGAACAGGTTTCTTTCGTTTTTTTTTAACCTCTCCAGTGCAAAAAGTTTTTAAACACTTTATTTTTTTGTCTCCATCAGGTGCTGAAAGATGTCAACATAAAATCAGAACTGTTCTGGGACTACAATTTCTTTAGGAGGTTAATAAATACCTTCCTTACACGAGTGGGCCTCAGGACCTCCAACCCCAACTCTCCAGGGCCGCAGGCGTCGCCAAAAACTCAGATGGCTGTTATGTGTGAGGTGAGAACAGCTTAAATGATAACAGTCTTATTTTGCTGTGTGAAACATGATCTAAGTGAGGCTAAAGGGGGAAGAAGCAGAAATCAGTTCTGTCTGCTGATGTTACAACCGCACAGTCTTGTGATCTGAGGCGAATCCACATCAGTTATCGGTCTTCTTGACAACTAAGAAGTGATATCAGCTCTCGAAAAGCTGGCAGTCAATCCCTCGAGTGTCCACGCTAAATCAGAGGTGGTGTCGTTTCCTCATGTGGATAAAAAAGATTTTTAAAATGAGCAAACGTCTTTACCTGGGCAGGTGTGCATTTTCCTGGTTGTGACAGTGACTCATTCTCATGTGAATGTGTCTCCTGGGTGACGTCTGAATACATTTTTGTTTGTTTTCTGTTTCAGGTCACCACTCGTCTGTCATCAGTGGAAACGTTGCCTGCAAACCGCCTGCTGAACCACGGAGCTCGATACATGCAGGATCATTTTTCATCCTGGGTGCAGGAACAGGGAGGATATGTACGTTTAAAAGAATAACCTTAATAGAACTACTAGTTTGACCCGTTGAACTCCTCAAATGACTCGAGCGTCTTCTTATTTTGCAGGAGGCAGCATTTGAGGAGACTGAGGAAGTGGACTGAATAAAAAGGGAGCGGGTTTCGTGCCCCCCCCGGCTCTCCCTGCAGCCCAAAGCCTGCACCTCTCTGTGGCTTCAGGAGCTGTAACATGAACAATGAACCCTCTCAGAAGCTGTAGAGGGCAAAATGAGTTTACATGAAATGCAATACAGTTTCTCTCTGATCATTTAACAGTTTTATATTTGTAACAATTTCAGCGACTGAGCCAAAGAAGAGAGAATTTATGTGGCATTTTTGATAGTATTATTCTATATTCCTGTGTGAATCTATTATATTTTTGTCATACGTTGTTATATTCATTACTTTGTGATCTGATGTAACGACACACATTTAAAAAAAAAGAACTTTTTTTAAGAATAACAGAGCACTTGCACTTTCCCTTTAAAAATAAGTGGAACAACAACATTTCTGATGCCATTTATTTTCTTTTTACTGTTAAATAGTTTCTTTAAGCTAACAAAGCATATCTCCTGTTTATGTACTGTAGTAGTTTACACATTTTGCCAAATAAGCAAAAAGATCCCTGTTTGATCTCAGGAGGCGACACAAATCCCTTTGGAGCTGAGTCAAGCCGTAAAACTCTGCTCACTGTGGCGCCCCCTTGTGAATAAGGGAGCAACCGAAAGAGGCTTTAAATTTGTGTATCTGTGTTGTGTAATTATGTTTTCAGCATGTAAAATTAATATAACTTAAAAAAAAAAGGTTAGGTTCAGTTTGATTAAAATCACTCTTGGTTCATATTAAGTGGTCCTTGGTTACTTTTATGTGCATGTTTACCAATTCAGCATAAAGAGAAAATTAAGGCTGCTTAAATATTTGTTTTTATTGTTTGACCTCTTGTTGACACAGTGTTCCACATTTTAATCAGTATGGAAGCTTATTTATGCTGCTGGAAAAATAAATGCTGGAATTTTGCCTAATTTTGACACATAGACAAAAACAAAACAAAAAAAGCTTTCATACCAATTAAGATACTTTATTGATCCAATAAGGAAAATTCTTGTGTTACAGCAGCAAGAAAATAGCACAATCTGCAATAAAGTGAGAGTAAATGTGCCACAGGTGCATTAATAAATAAGATGTACACTATGAAACTGAAAGACAACTGAAGAAGACATAATACAGAAATATGTGTGTGGGGTTGTGTGTCCTGACAGGTGTGTTCACCTGTCGCAGAAAGAAGGGTTGTTATACAGTAGGAATGATTTCCTGAAGCGTCTTTTATGGGAGCAGGGTTGAATCAGTCTGAGGGAGACGGAGCTCTGCTGCCTCATTAGTGTGGAGTGGAGCTGTGGTGAGATGGGTTGTCCATGATGGAGAGCAGTTTGTTCAGTTTGTCACTCACTGACTCGAACGCCTCCAAATTTGGACAATGATGGTTCCAGCCTTGTGAATCAGTTTGTTGATCCTGCTGGCATCTCTGGCACTGATGCTGATGGAGAAGAGCTTCCTTACAAAGTAGAGTCTGCTCATCCCCTTCTTATACACAGCATCACTGTTGGTCTTCCAGTCCAGTCTACCTGTCCAGGTACCTGTAGCTGTCCACAGTTTCCACCTCCTCACCCATGATGTTTATGGGCTTTGTCACATTTTTTCCCTCTGGAAGTCGACATCCATCTCTTTTGTCTTGCTGACATTCAGAAGGAGGTGATTTCTGCTGGACCACTCCACAAAGCTCCTCACCAGCTCCCTGTACTCTGACTCCTGCACACACTTAATACACCCCAGCACTGAAGTGTCATCAGAGAAATTTTGCAGGTGGCACATTTGCACACCTCAGATTTCCAGTAAAACAGCCAGAGTAAACAGGAATGGAGACAGGACCATGTTGTCTCAACATGTGGACAAAGAGGCAAACAATAAAAAAAATACCATGCAGTCCTGCATAAAATGAAATTTTTTATATTATTAATGTTCTATAAACAGCCTTAATTTACTTTCTTCTTTATGCTGATTTGGTCTTTGTGCGATTACTTTTTAGAGCGCCGATACATGAACATTTCTGAGCAACTCCAACATTGTCCCACACAGCTGTCATCTTGAAACACTTCTGGGCACTGTTACTTTTAGGAATTATATAAATGAACTTTAATTTCTGTAATCACAGGACAGTAGAATGACCAGTTAAATATAATATAGATAACCTAAAAGTGGTAGCTGTGGTCTAAGGCCTTGATGTGGACCAAAGCCTGAACATTATATATTTTTTATGTGTTAAATTGAAAAATAAATAAATCTATAACTCCACCCCTTAATCCGATCCTATTTTCCCAGAGTGGTCCTGAGTTTGGAGTCCTGGATAAACGTTTTCATTCTCCTACTGCTGGTACCTCCTGATTAAGTGGAAATGGCACCATCGTGTGATCAAAAGAGGAACTGTAGCGTGATGCAGCAGCAGTTTGATTTCTTTAAAAAAAAATTGATTTTCTTTGTGTGCTCATATTTTTCCACTGTTGTCAAATTATTATGTACATTTTGATTAATTCGGCATATATAAAATGAATCCAAATATTTGCGAACATATTTGGTTTGCATTGTGGAAAAAGTTATTTGTCAGATGAAGCAGACACAAGTTTTCTTAGGTACGAATAAAAAAGGCCAACGCTTAAACTGGATGAGTTATTTAGGTCTTGCCTGGGGGGAGTTTCTGTGATGACAATGAGAAAGAACTTTTAAATTTACATTTTTGTAAATGAAGTCTGGAACGCGGTCCTTCCTGGAGCGCATGTTTGATGCCTCCCAGTGAAATGAGATCCAACCCGACCGCCTCAACCTGCTCTCCGACTGCAAACATGTGCGCCCGAAGGATTATCTGTGGTGTCATCGTAACCCAAAAAGACCTCACCTGTCTGACTCTGGCTAACACACGTCCACATCGAAGCGGAGAATGAAAAACGTGCGTAATGTTTAACCACAACCCTCGGAAATACGCCCCCCCGCGCTCATCGGTCACAGATGACTGTCCGCTAGCCTTGCAGGCGGTTCATATCAACAAACCTCACGACACTCTGAACGAAGCAACGAAGGCGACGTGGCCGCAGTCGGACGCCAAGATGCGGATCTCCAAGGCCAACAAGGGCGCGCCAGTTGTAAGAGCTGTCCGGCGACACGCGTCACCTCAGTCACGCAGTCTGGAGAGCCTGGAGGCGGTTTGGAGCGAAAAAAGCCCGCCGGACGCTGGACCTGAGAGGAGAGACGGGGCAGAAGCTGCTGGGAACGGGATGGAAGGACACGGAGGGGGGGCACCCCGTAGCAGGAGGAAGGGGTTCAGACCTCCAGATGTGAGGACCATCTTCTCCCCCGATGAGAAGGACCCCAGGGTGAAGGAGGAGTCGGGAGTTGGACACACCTTCGAACCCCGAGGGGAGAGCACCTGGTGTGATTTGTGCTGCAAATACATCTTCGAGAATGGGCTCACCTGTGCAGGTGAGGCTGCATACGATTAAGTCAGGGGTGTGGGGGGAGGTGGAGAAAGTCCAAAAGATAAGAAGCCTAAATAACAGGGTGCTGGAATCCCACAAGATAAGCAGATTTTAATCTAAATTGCCTCAAAAAGTTAATGCAAAAAAAAAAAATCCCCCACATATCCAATGTTTTCTTAAGGATTTTCCTGTGCTAAGCTTCCCACATGCTGCACAGTAAGTCTGTAATCTACCAGCCTGTGCTTTGGGGAATATTTTCTATCATTTTGCTGACCAAAGAGGTAGAGCAGTCTGACACAGATGAGAGAAATCTGAAGGTTTTCAGCCATATGCACATAGTTTATTAGTTTTAGGAACATGTAACTACATTTTGGGATTTTTTTTAAGTCAACAATGAACAAGTTGTCCATCAGTTCTTTTAAGGAAGTTTAAATCATTTGAATGAACACAGACTCTTTATCAGTGACATCGTTTTCAGGTGGCACCATCTGACATGCAGTAATGGCTCCTTGTTTGAATGCTGACAGGGCTATGAAGTAAGCCCAGTGCTGGAATGCATGTTGGTATGCAGAAGGACCAGTTCAGGTCTAAAAGAAAACTCGGTGACTCCTCAAGGGCAAACTGTGGACCTCCCTTTGTGTCTACTTCTGTCTGGCAAACAATAGAAATAGGAAGCTCGAAAACGGTTTCTTCTTATGTGCACTGCTCCCAACATGGTTGCAGTGGTGTGTTTGTTTTTGCTCCGATGGAAATTAGATGGATGTTTTGAATATCTGAATATCTGCTACACAAGGTGTTCCATTTTTCTAATACTTTCACCCTTTGTTAATCCCATCACATAGCTTTAAATATGATTTGTGTGAGTAACTGGCAGCATGCTGATAGGGATGCATAATCTCAATAATAAACTTGAATTGAAAAACACAGTCTTTATAAATTATTTTAACATTTTATTTTTTAAAATGTTAAAATGTGTTCTCACTGTGTTGTAGCATTCAGTTGGTATTAAGGGGCCCAAAGTGTGCAAAAAAAAAAAAAAAAGTCTCCCACTCAATGCACCGCCACCAGCAGCGTGAGCCCTTGAAGCAAGGCAGGATTCATCCATGCTTTCATGCTGTTCACACCAGATTCTGATGCTACCGTCTCGATGCTGCAGCAGGAATTGTTTTTCCAATCTTCCATTCTCTAATTTTGATGAGCCTGTGCAAACTATGGCTTCAGTTTCCTGTTCTTAGCTGACAGGAATGTCACCTGGTGTGGTCTTCTGCTGCTGTAGCGCCTCTGCTATAAGCTTTGAGATGCTCTTCCTCATACTTTGGTTACAGGAAGTGGTGATTTGAGTGCCTGTTGCCGTCTTATCAGCTCAAAGCAGTCTGGACATTCTCGTCTAACCTTTGGCATTCTTGCTCCGCTCTGTTACTCACTGGATATTTTCTCTTTTTCAGACCATTCTCGGTAAACTCTAGAGATGGCTGTTTGGGAAAATCCAGTTTCTGAACTACTCAGACCAGCCTGTCTGGTACCAGCAACCATCCACGTTCAAAGTCATTTAAATCACATTTCTTCCTCATTCTGATGCTCGGTTTGAACCTCAGTGGGTCGTCTTGACTTTGTTTACATGCCTGAATGTACTGAGTTGATGTCATGTGATTGGCTGATAAGATAGTTGCGTTAAAGAGCAGCTGAGCATGTTTTTAACCCTATAACAGCGATCGCCGCTGATACCCCTGTGACCTGCCCTTACCTGCCATGAAAAACTGGAGACCTGGCAACCATAAAACTTTATTATTAGTAATTGATAAAACCAGAAATTTTCCTGGCAACTTATTTTTTTAGTTGTCTAAAAGAGGGGGGAAAATTATACTAGTCTAAAACTCCATCCATCCATCCATCCATCCATCCATCCATCCATCCATCCTATTATGCCTATTTGGGGCTGGGCTGTGGAGGGGTAGCAGCCCAAGTAGAGAAGCCCAGACCTCCCTCTCCCCAGCCACCTCCTCCAGCTTATCCAGGGAAACTCTGAGGCGTTCCCAGATATGATCTCTCCAACATGTCCTGGGTCTGCCCTGAGGCCTCCTCCTGGTAGGACATGCCTGGAACACCTCACCTGGGAGGTGACCACCTCAAATGGCTCCTGTTGATGTGGAGGAGTAGCGATTCTAGTCTGAGCCCATCCTGAATGACTGAACTCTTCACCCTGCTAATTTCTTCTTCCACCTTTAAAATAACTAGAAATAATAAACCTAATAAAAATACAGGTGCCCTCTGACAGCCTGGCGACCTGTCCAGGGTTTGCCCTGCTTCTCACCCTATGACAGCTGGGATGGGCTCCAGCCTACTATACTTGATTTTTAATATCAATATGAGTTTACTGTACTGCAATATTGTACCTAAACAACATATGGTCCTGCGTAAGAAGCCCAACAGATACAACACAAACTGTCTTTCCACTCTGTCTCCCTCCATTTAGCTCTTTAACATCATTACATTTGTAGATAATGAGTGCTCAGTCTGCTCTGTGCTTCCTGTCAGTTTTACCAGGCATGCTGATGGAGTTTGTATTTGTGTGTGGGCTGCAGATTTAAAAGGCTTTTCTCCATTCAACAGCCACTCAGGAAGCCTGTTACAGGCCCATCATTCCACCTAAATCTTAACAAAATGGGTGACCCCACTCAGAAGGACAAACCGTGAAAAAACAAGCAGTTATGGCCTGCAGCTCTCCACAGAGGACTGTTAATGTCTGCATCTGTCACTGGCTCACTTATTAACACAGAGAAACAGTCACTCATAAGCCAGCAGAGCCACAGCAGCAGCGCGGCTCGGTTGTTTCTTTCAAAGGTTAATTTTCCATGCAGGGCAGGTTGCTGAATTTTAAAATTAAAGTTTTCGTCCAACGCAGGATTCGTTAAAAAGAGTTCATCGCCATATTGTGGCTTTTACTGGGCACACACACTCATGATTTTGTAATATGAGAGAATTGAAAATCATGGTGATGCTAATGACTGCTAAATGATAGGTGATCTAACTACTTAAACAGAATTAATATTAAATCTAAACAATGTGAACAATTACTGATTGCCTGGTTTCCATTTCCTCCATAATTGGTACCAAATTACACAGTTTTGTCCGGGAGACTTCCAAGAAAATTATTAAGCAGTGACAAGCCTGAACTATTTGGCAGAATAAGTAAGCAGCATCTGAAAGTAAACACTGTGCTTATTACTGTTGTTTCAACATGAGTGGCCTACATCATGTTAGTGGGTGAGGCGAGGATTCGTGGAGGAGAGTCAATATTAGCCTAAATACAGCTACACAACACTATAAGTTGTGTCATAGTAAGTTGTTCTGTGTTTGTTTACACTTTTGGCGCTCAAATATTTTATACCTTTAAATAATAATTGCTGGTTCAACTGGGCAGTAAAATGAGCTGCAGAAAAATAATGTGTGTTGTCCTTGGTTCGACTTCTGTCTGAAAGCGTCTCAGCTCTCTGTTCCTGTGGGTCTCTCGTCCTGTGGCTCCGTCTCTAAAGTAACAAGAACCAGCAAAGAGAGCCGGGGATCTTTGTCTGATTGGGTTTAATGTTGCATTAGTGTGTGTGTTCATTAGTCGGCTCGGTAGGAGGAATTTCTGCAGGCGGCTGCAGCTTGTTTTCAGCCGGTTCTCTCTCATTTTGATGTAGCAGAACAGAAATAGTAGAATTTTATTTCCTCAGTGTGATGTTTTTTTTTAAAAAATACTGCATTAATATTGCAGCATCTGGACATAGCGCAGTGTTTTTTTTTTGCAACTGTTGCCACTCCATCACACCTCTTTTCTTTATCAGATGCTTTCATACGGTCCAACAAATTGTCCTCTGGTTCAGATCCAGAGGTCTATTTAAGGAGGCCAAGTGCTACTTTAGCTTGCTTAGCATTAACCAGCTTCTCCTGACAGATGAAGCACTCGGGCTAACAGCTGTTGACATTCCTTTTCCATGTGAAGCCATAAGATGGGTAGCTGTTTAATTTACCATCAGATGATAATGTCTATCTCCCATTAACTGATCATTGTTGTTTGCACAACACATTTGCACATTTTCACAGCCTACCCCNCCCCCCCACAACATTTTCTTATCTCAGTGTGGCCTTTTTTTCAAGACAAATCAAGAAGATCAGATCTTGATCAGGGTAGTGATCGAGATCGTGGATATGAGTAGCAGAAATGAGCTTCCTCTAAAGGGTGGCTGGCTTCTCCCTTAGAAATAGGGTGAGGAGTGCAGCCATTCGGGAGGGGCTCAGAGTAGAGTCGCTGCTCCTCCACATCGAAAGGAGTCAGCTGAGGTGGCTCCTGGGTACGTCTTAGAGAAGGTATTCCTGGCATGTCCAACTGGGAGGAGGCCTCAGGGCAGACCCACAACATGCTGGCGAGATTGCATCTCCTGGCTGGTCTGGGAATGCCTTGTTGTTCTCCTGGATAAGCTGAAGGAGGTGGCTGTGAGAGGGAGGTCTGGGCTTCTCTCCTTAGGCTGCTGCCCCCACGACCTGGCCCCGGATAAACACAATTGGACAGATGGATGGATGGATTGATTTGCTAATGAAAACTCATATTAGTGTATGCCACCTGACTGTATATGGTAAAATAAATGGTAGCACAGCTCAGTAATATCATGGTAATAGTGTGGTAATAATGTTGGAATAAAGCAGAAAGGACCACATAACAACATGTAAATATCATAAATAGAAACAGGTAGTTTGTACTTTGCAGCCCTGATTTACAGTTATTACATAAAAATTAGCACAACTGTTTCCAGGTATTTGTTATACCTCTGAGTATTTGGTTTAATCTGTTATTACTATAAAATAAATGGAAACAGGTGGTTTTGTCCTTACCTTCAAACAAAGGAGAAATCTTATGAGGATTAATATCAGCATTATCATATGGTAACATTGTCACAATATGTGACATCAGCCTATGTTACCTTATTGTTATGAGTTTACTACCACATTGTTACCATATTAAGAATCTTTAGTTCCAAATGCTACATAAAAATGACAATTTTTTTTTACTCATAAGTTATCATAGTCTTAAGTATTACTATAGGTTACTATTACAGTTTCATCCATTGCTGCATTTGTTCCACATTATTGCTCCTAGTTATTACCACATTATATAAGTTTCAGTCTAATATTGCTCAGCTAAGAACCACAGTTGATACCAAGCTATTACTTGGTTATTATTTGGTATCATGTAGCTATTGCTGTTTAATCTCCACATTATTGCTTTGTGTTACTACTCAGCTGTAACATAAAATACTGCCAAATAAATGCTACTTTTTTCTTGCCAAGGTAAGAAAAACAAATGCAAACTGCAAGGAAAAAGTGAAATTTTAGAAATGATTACTTACATGGATGTGTTATAAACCATCGTCAAACCAGCATCTCAGCACAGAGACAGTGGAGAGATTTAGAGGCTCATTTAGAAACACCGTGTGAAATACTAAAGCTGATTGTTCAAACCTCTGCAGTGTAGTCTCTGTGTGTGAGCGTGTGTGTGTGTGTGTGAGTGTGTGTGTACACGTCAGCTGCTGCTCTGTTGTTTGTTCAGTCACTGTCACAGTTTGGCTCCGCGAGACACATTCAGCCTGTGGCAACTAATGACACACACACACAAACACACACATACTACAAACACAAATGGGGGACGGTGTGTCTGCGAGGAGGGACCAGAGTAGACCAGTTACTGCAGACAGAGAGACATCATGGATGGCAGTGAAGGATGACTGTTTTGTGGAATTATTTAAAGTTATCTTTGGATATGAATCGACATCTGGAGCCTGCAGGATTCTAAAAACCGTTAAACTGTGAGTGCGTGGCAGACAGAGTGCGTGTGCACGATGGGCTTTGCCAAAAACTTTGGGAAACCTCTGAGGAGACTGTCCAGATTTTTCTACCGTTTTCCAAAAGTGATGCGATGTTCTGGACGCCTGGAAGTCAGTCTGCTGTGGAGAAACTCTGGTGAGTTTTGAGTGCAGTCCATGTAGATGGCCAGCACTCACTATGGTCAACCCGTCTTTCTTCCCATTCTCCGTGTCTGTTAGAGGAAACTTATCCTATAGTTTATTGTAAACTGAGGAAAAATATCATACTATAGAAACAAAATATTAAAATGACTTCTCAAGAAACACTGATCTCATTATAAAATTAAGGTATATTTTAGTGGGAAAAAAAACAGCACCTCAGATGTCAGTGCTTTGCTTCGTGTCTGCTGCTGCTGGTGGGTGTGTGAATGTGCTGAGGTAATGTTACACCTCTTGGAGCTTCATTCTTCTTTTTTCTCTTATACTTTTATCCTTTTTTATTCTGACCGGCTCAAGTTTTGATTACACGATACGCCCCAGCACATGTCCAGACATGCAGACGGAAAGAAGAAAGACAAGAGTAGAAAGATAATGAGGGGAGCACAGATGGCTCCTGTATTCAGCCCGCACCTGTCCTCATTCACACACCTGTCTTTGTCTTCTAACTTCTGTGCAAGTATTTGCAGTGAGTCAACACAATATGGAGCCCTCCGTATACATTTCAAGCCTGATATTTAACCCTTTCTGCAGGAGCTGTATTTTTACATTCCTCTTTAACACTTCTCAGGACCCCATAGATTAGATTAACAAAGCCACTCCATCCATCCATCCATCCATCCATCCATCCATCCATCCATCCATCCATCCATCCATCCATCCATCCATCCATCCTATTATGCCTATTTGGGGCTGGGCTGTGGGGGGTAGCAGCCCAAGTAGAGAAGCCCAGACCTCCCTCTCCCCAGCCACCTCCTCCAGTTCACGTGGGGCCACAGAGGCCATTCCCAGGCCAGCTGAGAGATGTAATCTCTCTGGTGTGTCCATCCTTGGTGCCTCCTCCTGGTGCCCGGTTCACCCCGCCCAGGAAGCACCCAGGAGGCATTCTAGTCAAATGCCTGTACCACCTTAACTGGCTCCTTTCGATGTGGAGGAGTAGTGGCTCTATGCTGAGTCCTTCTATCTCTAAGTGAGAGGCCAGCCACCCTTTGGAGGAAGCTCATTTCCACCATTTGCATCTTATTTTTTTGGTCACTACCCAAAGCTAATGACTTGAGGGTAGGGATGCAGATCAACCAGTAAATCAACAGATTTGCTTTTAAGCTCAGCTCCCTCTTCACCACAACAGACCGGTGCATCATCCCCATCACAGCAGCCGCAGCCCCAATCCATCTGTCTATCGCCTGCTCCCGTCTTCCTTCACTCATAAACAAGACCCTGAGATACTTAAGCTCCTCCACTTGGGGCAGCAACTCATCCCTGACCCAAAGTGGGCACTCCACCCTTTTCCGGCTGAGAACCATGGCCTCAGACTTGGTGGTGCTAATTCTCATTCCCACCACTTCACACTTGGCTGTGATCTACTCTAGTGTGAGCTGGAGGCCACTGCCTGCTGAAGCCAACAGGACCACATCATCCACAAAAAGCAGAGAGGAGATTCTGAGCCCACCAAAGTGGGATGGTATTAAACACCAAGAATATTAGCTGCACTGAAAGTCTGGAGGTTTTAAGCCAGTCTTCACTGGGAATGAAAACCCATTAATTTGTCTAATAGTCTGTATATAAAAGATTCCAGATTCCAGGTCTGAAAAGTAACGCCAATAAGAAATTGCCTTAAACCTGCATTCTTTTGAAAGGCCAGCAGAGGGCGACTCCTTTTGTTCCAAAAGGAAGTCTGGTTGTTCTGTAGGAAAAATAACCCTCGGCTATCCTTATTATTAAAATAATATTATGCTTATATTATGGATAATGGTCCAGTTGGAGTCACAAAAAACAATAAAGTGGGGCATGCTTTATAACCAACCTACCTTATCAAGATGTCTGTGCCATGTTAGTCAGATCAACCCCGTCTCATCATACCCCAGTTTCAAAATGGCAAGATGGCGATGGACTGCTCAAGGCTTTATTTTGGGTGATGTCACTGTGGCTACTTCCATCTTTTACATACAGTCTATAATCGATTAAAACAAGCTTCTTCAAAGTTCACATGCCTCTGTGTATACGACTGCTATCTGCTGTGTGTGTGTGTGTTTCAGCAGGTGAGTGTTAAAGGAGCCGGAGTCTTATGGTCTCTCTCTTGTTGCACACACAAAACCAAAACCAATTATAGAACTCATGCTGAAAGACTTTTCACGCACAGGTGAAAAAACTGTCTGGCCAGTTTGGGATTTTTGACCTTCGACCTCCAAGACACCGTGGAAACCTCAACTGAAATGGTTGTTGTGGCTGCAGTCAGTTAAGTTTCAGATTGTCCAAATACAAATACTGGAGAAAATATAAAGAACAAAATAGCTTTAAATACAGAAAATTATGAAACATTTTTAATAAACCTTTCCTTAAACTGATTCTCATAATTACATGTTTTAAAATATTTTTATAGTGAGACAGTTTTTTTCTCCATTATATTTTACATTTGGCATCTTTACCAACAAAACTGGTCATTTAAATTTTATTCATTCATAAGAATTTATTTGGGTTTTAATACCTCGTGAAGAAAATGTTCGCCAATTAAAATCTCAAATCAAGATATGCCTTTGTCTGCATAAAATGTGCAACTGTTAATATGCTAGAAGTAGTTTCTATGTATCTTTTAATTAAATCACTATTATAAATGAATGCAGTGACAACTCACCATAAATGGCTCCTTTTTCAAAATGAGCTTTTACATATTTATAGGCTTAAAGTTAGATGTACATTTTTTACCATTAGTCCTGCTTCTACAGTGTAAAAAAAAAAGAGGTTAAAGAGTTTATATGTGTGTGTGTTTGAGACGCTCCTTCAGCGGACTGATTGAGTTTGATCGATTTGTGGCGTCTGGGAGATGCTTTTATCCCTGAGATGGCAGACGAGACAGATGAGAGAAAGAACGGTGAGAGAGAAGGAGGAAGAAACGGCAGCAAAAAACAGGGATGGGATGGAGATCACTGGAAAAGCACTGACATTTCCTTATTGAAGACGAATGTTTAACTTTTTGCCAGGTATTTTGCGTGGCAAATGCAGTAATTGCATCAAAGAAAACCTTTTGTAATCACACTGCGTGAAAACTTTGCTTCACTTCTGGTGTGAACCCACACAGTCTGACATCCTGTTTTTTGAAGCCTTTTGAAAACATGCATGCTGCAGACACAAACTAAACTTCCTGCTGCAGTGCAGTAGTTTCAAAGTTGTGAACACAAACAAACAGGCTCTTTTTCATGACTGTTTCACATTTTGCTATGAGACCGGGTCGTGTGGACACACCATTAATTATTTCAGAATAAAATATGGATGTAGTCACCTTAATGTCACCCATATTAGTGAAGACCCGTTCTGAAGCCTCGAGCTGAGCATTTTTAGCGTCATAATATTTGGTGACAACAAACTAAAGACTGAGCCCTTAAAGTCACCAGGAAACGTTAACTGAAGTCACGAGAAATTTAGGTCAGAGTAATAAGTAATATCATAAACTAACAACCTCCTATTACCAGTTTTGATTCACTTTTTTTTTTAAATGAATACATTTTTACAAATATGTAACTATGCATACTTTAATTTCAAACTGAATATCTGTTATTACTGCGGGCCCACTGCAATACCTTCGTGGACCACCAGGCGGCCGCAGACCACTCTGGGAACCACTGGTATAGATAGATGGATATAGATGGATGGATGCACAAGGCTCTTTATGACTTCCTCTGTGGATCAGGTTCATTGTCAGAAAGGATCGGGGTGGATGAAGTGGGGGGNATGGAGAGGAAACTGGGCAGGCTGACTCACTGTAGTCATAACAAGCTACGTAAGAGAGCAAACAGAGAGGAGAGAGTGGCTGTAGATGACTGAGTCAGCAGTTCCACGTCCATCCATTCATCCATCCATCCATCCATCCATCCATCCATCCATCCATCACTCCATCTATCCGCCACCACCGCCCCTCCCCCTCCTCCTCCTCTGCTGTCTTTGTGTCCATCTCACTGTGGCCTCCATTTGACTGTTAAATCACCCACTCAGCACAACAACAAAGAGAGAGAGACAGACAGGGAAACGGGGGAGAATGGCACATCAGCATCTGAAGCGCGGCTGAGAAACACTGCAGAGAGAGACAAGAGCGAGTGTGTTGGTATGTGCGGTTAAATCCAGCACGCGAGTGTGTGTGTGTGTGTGAGATGATGTCATGTTGTGGCTCTTAGATTTCAGTGTGTGTATAAGGTGAAGATGGGAGATGGGAGCAGCCATGTGCAAACTGTCGGATAAAGTTGGACAGCATGTAAAAAAGAAGTCGACAGGTAGGATCATGGGAACACACACACACACACACACACACACACACGTGTAGGGTCTTGTTGGAGTGTGTCAGAGTGAATGTGTCAGATCCATCCATCTATAATGTTTGTTTGCTGACAGGAAGTGAGCAGGAAAACTTCCTCCTCCCCTCCGTTTCATTAGTTTTAATAGTTAATGGGACATTTGGGTTGTGGCCAGTTTTCAAGGTTTGGTGTGTGTGTGTGTGTGTGTGTGTGTGTGTGTGTCTGTGTGTGTGTGTGCCACCTAAACTGAAGACATAACTAAAGGTGGACAATAGAGGAAAAAATACAGGTATGACTTCACTGGCTACACTTAAGCTGCAACTAACTTGTTTTCATGTTGATTTAGCCTGAACTATTTCTATATATTTCTATGTAATGTGTAAAAATAATCAGTAAACACTTTGCTTTATAAGCTCTGTGAGGTTTGTTTTGTTCAACCAACAGTTTAAAGCCCTAAAAAATGTTTGATTTAGTGATTAAAAAAATAGAGGAAATCAATAAATTTCCATTCGGTATTTTATTTACTGAAAAAAAAATTGCATGTTTTGTTTGATAAATAACTAAAAAGATTATTTGACTGTAACTTTACTGACTTAATTTCTCTCAAATGACTTTAAATCAAATCTAAATCAAATATAAGTTAGTGTCTATAAGCTCTCTCCAAACAGGTAACTGAATCAATAAAATAAAATAGTTATTATTCCTTAAATCTATCACAGAATGGTACGTGGAGATTGGAAGATTAGTTGATTTATCATTCAGCCAAGCTAAAGCTTAAAGGCTGCTGAACTGTGGTTTCTGCTTGCAGTTTGGTGTTTTTGTCCCATCATTCTCAAACTTTTCCAGTTCATGCATTTGTTTTTAATAAATGTTTAAATTCAATGAGTGAGAAAGTAAAATTTATGTGTCTAATTAACACAAAAATAAAACTATAACCACAGAAATCATGCTGTGTGACGTATTACCCCACATCTATCTCACTTATGTTTTGTTTTTTTAATGGTAGTTTGGAAAAGAATAATTGACACATTTAAATCTCTTTATTTGCATTTTAATGGTAAAATTCTGGTCAATCTCACCGGATTTGATTCTAAGACCCCTCCCTCCTCCGTGTCATCATTTGCATGTTGTTGTTTTCCATTTGCAGAAGGAGAACTTCAACCGACACGCTGCCCTTATCAAAAGAGTGTTTGCATATACGTTACAGAAACTTTTTTTTCTGTATGCACAAATGTGCCTCACTGCTAACCTTATCATTTGTATTTTTATTACCAGTGAGTGAGTCTATAATCAGGTCATTTCTCTGCAGGTTGTAAGTACGCGTGTCACGCTGCATGTCGGGACAAAGTGGCGCTGGACTGCCATCCTGCAGCATCACCCGTCAGCCAGGACCAGCTGAACAACAACACATCGCTCCACGTGAGTACACAAAACACTGAGTGGCATTTCTCGCTTTTGTTTTCCAGTTAGCTGCATCTAATCCAACTCACGGGAGGCTCTTTGTGTAATTGTAGTCCGATAATCCACAAATATGTATTGCAGTATACTTCTTGGGGGTATGTTTTTTGAGTTCATTTAGTGTTGTGTAATGTCTGATGTAGTCTTAAAGGGGATTTTTTGCTCCACCCTCTGAGAAACTTCACCTGATCTTCCCTTTACCTCCATCCTGATGGTTCACTACCCAACCTCTCAGGACACACAACGCTGCGTTATAGTGTGTTATTGTTAACCTGCAATTTTACTGGGCATTATTCATTACAACATTATTCTTTTTTTTTTCCTTATTAATTGCAGGGAGCTGAAAATCACTGCCAGGCAAAAGAAAACTATTCAAACTAAATATTTCCAGAATAATTTAAGGCTGAAATTTGGCACATAATATGTTGATTTGTGGTTAATATCAGTATTTAGCAGTGAAACCTGAATTCACTAGATATATACTACAATAGCTATGTTTACATGTCCCAAAAGGTCTGGAGATAAATAAATAAATATAAATTCATTTCTGTAATGTTGTGGATCACCACAAGATGGTGGTGCAGTCTTACTTTTTAGATGGTGTAATTTGGCGTTTCACACTTTAGTTATCAATACAAACACTGCAGGCAGAATAAAAAGGAAACCAGCAGCTTATTTCATTATTTCAGTTTCATCCTGTGGACAGTGTTAATTCGGTGCTGTGTGCCTCCTGAGCTGTCAACACGTTCACAGCAAGACTCACAAATGTCAGGAAAATATTTTCTGGATAATCTTCAGAGTGGTGCCCAGTACCAGAGAATAGTACCAGATATTAACAGAGCTAGAGAAACATAAAATTAAAATGGGCACAAATGTATATTAAAAAGAATGTTACCATACTTACCAAAAGCTAGGAAATTATTATTACAGCAACCACAACTGTAAACACAATATGTAACAATGTAGCTTAAAGAAGTAGAATATCTCGGCAAGCTAAAATTACACAAAAAAGGAGCACAATTAAAAAATTTAATTTAATCAAATTATAATATGCAGTAATAATGTGTGCAAAAGTGACAGCCACAGAAGACAAATGCAACCGTGTGGTAGTGACACTAAATGAGTGACTTCATCAATCCTTAAAGTATGTCTGTGTAGATTCTCAGTCATCCAGGTCATGGTAGTCTCTGGAGCTTGAAAAAAGGCGACTGGACTTCTTTTTGTGTCTTGAAGACGTTTCAC
>JASGAU010362075.1:0-15093 GCA_030220045.1 Australoheros facetus
TATTCAAGACCTTCTATCTATGGAGAAGGATTTTAAATTCTATTCTAGATTTAACAGGGAGCCAATGAAGAGAAGCCAATATGGGAGAAATCTGCTCTCTCTTTCTAGTCCCTGTCAGTACTCTAGCTGCAGCATTTTGGATCAACTGAAGGCTTTTCAGGGCGCTTTTAGGACAGCCTGATAATAATGAATTACAATAGTCCAGCCTAAAAATAATAAATGCATGAATTAGCTTTTCAGCATCACTCTGAGACAGGATGTTTCTAATTTTAGAATTATTGTGGAAATACAAGAAAGCGGTCCTACAACAGCAACAACAAACAACAGTTCTGCGCCAGCTCTTGTGGAAAAAAAAAAAAAGATTTACAAAATATTTTGATGATAAAAGCATCAACCATTGACACAGTTGTATTCACTGGTGAAGAAGACTAACTCACTGAACTTGAGATTCACTTTTTAAAATTTGGATACACAGATAACAAGTCCTCTGCAATCCACCAGGGAGTGCTCCAGACCCACAGCACCTGTACAGCCCATGGGATTGGCTACAGACTGTCAAAACTTTTGTTATATTGAACAGTAAAATTAGAACACCAGCACCAGCTCTAACACAAGGAAAGAGCAGACACTCAAATGCATAAGCCTAGGATCAGCAAAGAACATTCTTACTAAAATCTTATACTTCTCTTTGTTGAGACAGCTAAGAGCAAAGAAACCATCGCTATGTCAAACTTGTTTCATAGCACATCCGTCTACCAGCCACAGAGACGTAATTAACCAGTACCACCAAAACATTTCAGACAATGACCTTTAAAACCTTGTTTAAAGATGGTTAAATGGGAATAAATAGCAGTTCTAAATTAGTATTGATCCAGTAGTTCAGTTACAAAATTCCCTAAAGTATTTTTACGATTTTCTTGGTAAAGAAGAGATGCTAACCTTCCATAGAATTTTGGTCATGTTTAAAAAAAAAAAATCCCATATAAAAGTAGCCGCACATAGATAGAGAGCTAGATAGACAGATACCAAAGTTTTCAATATCTAAATGGCTGTCAGTGTAGTCAGAACCTAGCATGTCACCAAAAAGTAACATTAATTTATCAAACTGACAGGGGGAGGGCAGATCGATCAGAATATCTGTGTTAACGATACCAGTGCCGATATTGGTATTGGATCGATAGTAGCATGATGGGATTGATGCTTTATATTGTTTGTCTCCTCTAAGTTCAGTGAGTTGCTCCTATTTCATCAAACAGCAGACAAGTCTATGCATACAGTGTGCCTCTTGTGAAGGCACGCGTAGCTCCGCCCCCTCCTCCATGCTTTGCTGTGTTTAGTTGTCCTGCGGTCATGTGACTCAGTGGCACTTATCAGTGCTGTGTAGGCTGCAGTGAGCATGCTGTAGAGGTACTTTACAGCTGTAAATAAAAACACTGCAAACAGTAATGCGAGTTGGAAGGAAATTCTCGATTGTGGCAACACCACCAACTTATATAAAGACATGAAAGACCATGAAAAAAAAAAAAAAAACCTTTTCCAGAAACAAAGAGAGGAGGAGGGGAATCCCTCAGACAGGCCCCCTCAGCACAGTGATGGAGCCCACTGTCACAGAGGCAAAGAAAATCCAGGTAGCTCATATAATGGTGAAAGTAATGTTTCAGTCAGGAGCAATTCTGTATCTACCCCATTAGTTAAGGTCTCATTGGTCATGATAGCTGTTACGTTAGCAGACCGATTACCTATAGGCTATATTCAGATTCAAACAATATATTCAGCCCACTGAATTGTGTAAAATTAAATTATTGGATTGGAACTGAAAACAATATGCCTCAAATGTGAACTCTGAAAAATGTCTAAATACATAATAACTCTTTGCATTGACTGTCACGTTGATTTCTTTTATACAGCACATTTAAAGCAGAGAAGACCTCGCTTTAAAAACAGGCACATTTAAATTATAGGTCTCCAAAAGACCCAGTTCCAAAATACACGAAGAGCTGAAAGGTGTGTTTTATTCTGTTAACTTATTTTTGTGGTAAGTAAAAATCACAGTTTAGTGATCATTAAAATGTGTTGTCTTGCTACACTGCTCTCCCCATATAAGCTATCTTTGTAAGTTAAAAGTATTGCTATCGGCAGTGCTTGCCATGCATTTACTTGGTATCGGGTCAATACCAGAAATTGCAGTATCACACACTGCTAATTGGTGGAGGTCACTGGTCTGAGAGAGCTGAATAAGTATTTACAGTACACTAGGAACAAGTTATAATTTTTTCTTCGCTTTCATAAAAGGGTTATGAGGCTTTAGTGACAAACCCAAGGCTATTTTTCATCCTTGCTTTCTGTAATAATGATGCCTGACAAACCTCCTTGAGCCTCAATTAAACCTTGCTAAAAGGTATCTGTAGTGATTCAGAATGCAGTTGTATGTATGTGTCAGATTATATTCTGCACCAACAGTGGCCTTTGGACATATGTGTGTTATTAGTTACCTCCCGCAGCTTGTTATTCATAATGCATGATAGGCAACATTATCAGAATCTTTTGTATAAAGTATCTTTTTTAAAAATAGATATATCCTGTCTGTCAGCTTTAGCAGGCAGAATCATGGTCTGAAAGCTCTGTTGTGCCAAACACATTTGCTTTTCCAAGAGGAGCGCTACAGACTCTCTATTGGCTCCTCTTGTTAGTCTTTTTTCTTTCTTTCTTTCTGTATTTTATTGTTCACATTAGTATCTATATAGTTACACAAGTGATAAAGAGAAGAAGAAGGCGAAAAGGGGGTGGGGGGGCTACTGCATCTTCAACAAAACACATTCAAAAAGCAAACAGCAACTGAAAGTCTGAAAAACAAACACGTATACACAAACATACAATCTTGCTGTGTTGTTTGTGTGTATGTGCATATTTGTTAACTGGGCTGGGTGGGGGCCTCTAGTGTACACACTTTAGTACTGCAGTCCCCAGCAGTGGTAGATGTGTGTCGCACTTGTTGGGCCCTATTGTTGTATTACAGTATGGAACTTTATTTAAATTTAGTATCTTTTTTGAACAAAAATAGATACAATTAATTATTTAAAATATTTTTATTTAAATGATGATGATGATGATACTTTATTGATCCCACAATAGGGAAATTACAGTTAACAGAACACCCATCCAAGAAGACAAACAGAACAAACATGGGGAGATAGGTGAACTGCACTATGAGGTCCTTTACATCCAATGAGCTCTGATAATTCCAGGATTTGTATGTGAGGAGAAAGATTTTAAATTCAGTGATGAGAGATAATATGGGAGCAAATGAAAAATAAGCTAAATTATGAGAAATGTGATGTATTTTCTTTTAGTCCCTGTTAATATTCTAACTGCAGCATTTTGGATCAACTGGAGGTTTTTCAGGAAACTTTTGGAACAACTGGATAATAAAGACTTACAGTAGTCCAGCCTCTGGGTGGTATGGAAGAGTTGCCAGATGACTGTGAAAGTACAGAGAATGTAGTGAGGGAAGCTGCCAAGAAGGTGTTTGTTGTATCCTCTGGACAGAGGAAAGAGGGCAAGGAGACTGGGAGTCTCAAGTAGTTGGGAGTAATGGGAGGCTAGGCAAACCGCAAAGAGAGAGGTGACAAAGGAAAAGGGTTACAGTGAGTTGTATGTGTAGATGGACACTAAGAGACTAAGGAAGAAGAAAAGGACTTGTATCGATTGGCTAGGCATAGACACAGAGCTGGAAAGGATGGAATGATGGAGGACAGTTAGTGAATCAGGAAGTGCAGAGGATTAGTAAAGAGGAAATGAGGGCAACTATGAAGAGGATGGAGAGTGGAAAGGGAGTTGAGCCAGATGACATATCTGTGGAAGTATGGAGATTCCTAGGAGAAAGGGCAGGGGACTTTTTGACCAGATTGACCAGAGTGAGAGGATCCCTGAGGAATGGGGATGAAGTGTACCGGTACTAATTGTCAAAAATAAGTGCGATGTACAGTGTTGTGAAATACAGAGTGATAAATCTGATGAGCAATACCACAAATCTGTGGGAGTTCTTGAAGTTAGGTTAAGAAGGGAGGTGACAATCAGCAAGCAGCCGTACAGCTTCATGCTGAGAAAGAGCGCTGAAGATGTGGTTGAGAGTGTTAATGGAAAAGTATAGAGAAGGTCAGGAGTTGCACTTTGTTTCTGTGGATCTAGAGAAAGAATGAGATGAACTGTGATTGATGAGAGCTGGCAGGAGTCTCTGTGGACTATAATGTTTGCAAATGACATTGTGATCTTTAGTGAGAGTAGGGAGCAGATGTAAGAGAGCCTGGAGAGGTGGAGGTATGCACTAGAGCGAAGAAGAATGAAAGGCAGTAGAAGCAAGACAGAATACATGTGTGTGAATGAGAAGGAGACAGGTAGAACATTGAAGCTGCAATGAGCAAAGGTAGTGAGAGTGGATGAGTTTAAATTTCTGGGATCAACCATCCAAAGCAACGGGCAGTGCACGAGAGAGGTGAAGAACAGAGTTCAGGCAGGGTGGAGTGGGTGGAAACGAGTGTCATGGGTGATTTGCGACAGAAGGATAGCAGCAAGAATGAAAAGGAATGTTTTCAAGATTGTAGTGAGACTTGTATGTATGTATGGTTTGAAGATGGTGGCACTGGCAAAAAGACAGGAGCCCGATCTTGAAGATCTTGATTGGGAGTGACTGGGATGGACAGGATTAGAAATGAGAATATCCGGAGGACAGCACAGATTGAGTGGTGTGGAGCTAGAGTTGGAGAGGCAAGGCTGAGACAGTTTGGACACATGCAGATGGGGACAGTGGATATACTGGAGAAAGGATGTTGATGGATGATGGAAGATAGATGAGGAAGAGATAAACCCACAGAGAAGGTTCATGCATGAAATATGCAAAGGGCTGGTTTGACAGAGGAAAATGCTGGGGATAGGGTCAGGTGGAGGCAGATGATCCACTGAAAGACAGCAGAAGAAGAACTGTGCAAACTCTGTTCTGGCTTTTAAATGCTGTATTTCCCTTTATGTTTGTACATGTTTTGTACCTGTTTCATGTTTTTCTAGCAATATAACTCACAAATCACAGGTAGAACATGTGAACTATACTGAGGTCCCTCAAAGTGCTAACCACCGCACCACAACATTGGCACAAAATGGCCTCATCCTAAAACAAGGAGCAGCACAGCATAATTTTTTAAACTACATTTCTGCTGCAGGATATTTATGGAGTCTTTCTACCTAATCCCTGAAGTAACTGACTTTTGTTAGCCTCATAGCAAAATTGCCGAAGTCATATTTTGGCCACATTAAAATCTCTGCCCAACTCTACTTTGCTAACACTGTTTTATTGCTAAATATTTTTTCATTCTGTGGCAAAAACAAAATGAAAAAAAAAAATTATATAGTCCTTCGAGTCAGTCATAGGAATAACTGATTCATTACATACATCCTGAATTTTCATGTCCTCGTGTCTGTCCCAATTTGAAGGCGCCTCAAAACGCAGCCCACAAATGCAGCCTAATTCAGATGATATTTAATGGGTGATATTTGGTTTATTTGGCTGAGATTAAAGTTAAGTGCCATAACTGGATAGTTTTATTTAACTTGAATGTCTTACTGGAGAGCTGTCAGTATATTTGGAAATTAATATTCGCTCATCTTTATTCCTGGATGTACAGACGATGCTGCAGTTCTTCAAGGATTAAATAAACTTCCAGGCTCCATTTTAACAGTTTTTTCCCCTCAGATGTGCTTAGGTGTCAGGTGACAGGAGCTATGCTGAAGTATGGGCATATAACTTGTAAACCCCCCCTTAATGTTCACTAGCTTTGTTCTTTCTACAAAATAGTACCTGATTGAAGATCACACAGAACATAGAAAATTCTCCCTTTTAATATGTATCAGTGTCTGAGCTGTTTGTAGCTAACCCGAGGTGTGCTGTACAATAAATCCTTTTGATTTGCACAGAGAAGCTATGGAACCTGAAGGAAATGGTAAGTTTGAAGTTATTTTACTTTGCTTTTAATATATATTGTATTGTTAAGCTTACTGGCTACTGTTTGTCATAGTATTCAAAATAACTGTTAAAACATACTGGATTTTCACAATGCTGCATGTTAGCCCATTTTAGCTAACAGCTGTTAGCACCAAATGAGCAGGCTGCAGTGAACACCAGGCCATCAGCTGACTGAAATGCCAGAGCTGAAAGTTAAGATGAGAAAGACAAAGGAGCATAAAAACCACATCTAATATGTTACACTGAGATTGTATGGAGATTAAAATTATATATTTTACCTTTTTAGTAACACAGCTGTCTTAATTATCTGTTGAATAATTAAAAATCTTTTCTGATATTTCTAATACTAATTAATAATAATTAAGGAATGAATTTATGAATTGATTAAATCAACATTATTATATCCCATGATCTAACTGGGTAATTGTAGGAGAATATTTTCTATATTTCTCATAAAGAAGGTTGGGTGTGTGTGCAGATTGAAATTCAGTAAAATGCTGGACTTTGCATGACTGACTGTGTCACTTGTACTAACAGGTAATGGTCCAAGTTTTGGATCCACTGGTAGATGCTCAGAATGACAAGGTAAGGCACCTGAGAAGTAATGAGAAATGGCAACATTAAAAAGATAATAATATTATATGGTTAGACACTCTATGGTTAGTCTCATTATCTGATGTTAGATTTTCTAGTATTTCTAATATTCTATTACACCTTGGCATCGTCCCTTTGACATATTTAGAAGCAGTTTTAAAAGTAATCACAATAACAAGTACAAAGAACAAGGACTATGTTGTCAGTCACTTAAATGTGAACACTACATGAAGGAGAAATGCAGTCACTGTCCTAAAACAGTCTAATGTAGGGTGCATGACTTTAAAGAGGATGCTTCCTGAGCAGAATCAAAACCATAAAGGGAGATTGGCATGTTGCATGATGCATGTTGGCATCATGGAATGTTATCTTCTTCTTCCTGCTTCCTTTAGGAGTCACCACAGCAGATCATCTGCCTCCATCTCACCCTATCCTCCTCTGTCATACCAACCCTCTGCATGCCGTTCTTCACTACATCCATGCATTTCCTCTGCACTCTCTGGGATTTCCTAATCCTGCAAGCATTTGTTTCCTCAAGGCAAGGACAAAAGGTAAAATTCAAATCTAGCTCCTAAAAACTGTCACCTATTTAGTGAGTTCATTTGGTGTTTTGTGCGCTGTTCCAAACCAACTAGTCTAAAGTGGATTGTTGGTGATAAAATGCAGCAAAACACCAGGCTGCACATATATAATCTGAACTAAACAAATGAAACTGAATATATACAGCAGCAGTCAAAGGTGTGTCCAAACTCTCAGTATATTGGACATGATGTTAATACATGCGTTTACACATGGGAATAAATAGCAGATACTCACTGGAAGTTCCCATTTCCATCTGAGAAAGGTTAGAGCCTCCTAACGTCCACTGCTCTGTTTCAATGGTCTCTTAGTTAAGAGTCTGAAGGGAAAATATGACATGACTGAAATACTCATGTGATGTTCTTAGAGCATTTCCTGCAAGTGGTTAAAGAGTTTCTGTTACTATCAAAATTGTTTTCTGTTGTTTATTTTTCAGGAAGCACAGCAGTTCTCCAGTGACTGTGAAAGTCCCTTTATCCTTGATGAACTGAGGACCCAACAGAAGTTGTAAGTAGTGATGAATGTGACTAATAGTGCAATTAAATGCTGCCGCTCTTGCTAGTTTATTTCTAGTTTCTCATTTACAGGGATAATGTACATTACCTAACTTTATGCAAGGGCGTGATGTAACTATATTAGATTTAGTCAAAAATGCTAATTTCCATCTGTAGGCCTAAGGTGGGTTAATGTAACAATCAGGAAAAACATGTTGGCATATAATCTAAAACAGCAAAAAGAAAATATAATAATTTGATTAAAAAAATTATCCCAAACAAATCAGTGTTGTTTTAATTAATATTCACATAGTTGATTATCCAGAAGAAAAGAGCTACATGAACAGCTTGATATGAGGATGCTGATGGGCCAAAAATGATTTTTGTAATGGGAAGCGAAAGGTACCTGTTATGACGGACCATTCAACCTGTGGATACAGTCACAAGTTCCCCAAGCACCTGTGATGCAATTCCATTTAAAAATTTATAAAGGAATATAAAATAAGATAAGATAGGGATATTTAATTAGGTTATTGCAAACTAAAAATTATACCTTAATAAGAGAACAATGTGGCAATGATTATACCGATTTGGTGTTTTTGTCAAGAATCTTCGCCACTTATTTACAAACTATTTCAGCGGGCATCAGGGCTGTGGTGTTTGCTTGGCTATAACGGGTTAAGCAGTAAGTAATATGAGGAAGGCTCATAGAATTTGGCAGTAATGTTGTAGTAAGGTTGCCTCTACTATGTCTAAAGTATGCCGAGTTACATTTTATGGTATTTACTTACTTCTTAATGTGTTTTTTAAAAGTTAATTGTGAGTCCAAAACCAAGTCAAATTATTTAAATTCACTTACAGCCTGCAGTTTCTGGCCATGAATATCCTACTTCTTGTGTAAGATGCATTGAGACTAACTTTTTAATCTTTTATTTTTAATCTCTGAATGGATAAATTAATAATCTTTGTTAGAGGGCCAGTTTAACAGCCTCCGAGTTTCACAAATCTGACTTCATGGGCAATGTTGTGAACAATGCAATGTGCAAAACATTTTAGTGACATTTAAAATACAATCTGATTATTGAACAATGTGAATACCACTCTCTTAAAAGTTCATGCAGTTTATGTACAGACAGTGGGCTCAGTTGAGATGGTTTTCTGACTGTTTTCTTACTTTTGGACTAGTTGATTCATTTTTTTCCTTCAGTCTTTAAAATTTCTAACAGTTGAGTTACCAAGAACATCCTTTGGTATAAGTTTAAAAAATTTGACATCCTGACATTAGAAATGTCATGGTATTGGTCAGGTGAATTCTATCATGCTTTCTTCTGCATAGAGGATAAAATGAATGTTAAATAACAGGCAATTATGTACAGAAACTGTATTTCTACTATTTACTCTAAAGTGGCATACGATTGTCAGAAAAATTTCAAACCCTTTGGATTTTATTTATATTCCTGTATATGAATATAGATCAGGAATTTCATTGTGACCACTGAATGGAGAAGTGGAAAATACTCTTCACTATGGCACCTGTCGGTGAGTGGGATATAATAGGAGGCAAGTGAACATTTGATTGTCAAAGTTGATGTTAGAAGCAGGAAAAATAAGCAAGTGTAAGAGTTTGACATGGCCCAAATTGTGATGGCTAGACAAGTGGGTCAGAGCACCTCCACAACTGTAGTTCTTGTGGGGTGTTCACGGTCTGCTGCGGTCAGTATCTATCAAAAGTAGTCCAACAAAGTAACAGTGGTGAGCCAGTGACAGGGACACTGGCGGCCAAGGCTCGCTGAGACACGTGGGGAGCGAATACTGGACCGCGTTATCCAAGCCAACAGATGAGCTACTGTAACTCAGATTGCTGAACATGTTTATGCTGGTTGTGATAGACAGGTGTCAGAATACACAGAGCATCACAGTCTGTTGCGTATGGGGCCGCAAAGCCAAAGACCATTCAGGTTGTTTGTCCACCCCCGAAAGCCCAACAATGGGCATGTGAGTATCAGAACTGGACCATGGAGCAATGGAAGAAAGTGGCCCGGTCTGATGAGTCACATCTTCTGTTATATCACATGACCAGGTGTGTGTTACCTGGGAACACCTTGCAACAGGATGCACTGCAGGAGGAAGGAAAGCCAGCAGTGCAGTGGGCAGTGTTCTGCTGGGAAACCTTGGGTCCTGGTATGCCCTGATGGCTGTGGCCTATTTCAGCAGGATAGCATGGTTCAGGAACAGTTTGAGGAGCCCAACGAGTAGGAGGTGTTGACTTGGCCTCCAAAAAAATCCCCAGATCTCAATCCAATGAAGCATCTGGGGGAAGTGCTGGACAAACAAGCCGATCCATGGAGGCCCCACCTCACAACTTAAAGGACGTAAAGGAGCTGTTAAACATCTTGGTGCTAGATAGCACAGCACATCTTCAGGCATCTAGTGGAGTCCATGCCTCGACAGATCTGAACTGTTTTGGCAGTAAAAGGGGGACCAGTACAATGTTATGCAGGTAGTTATAATGTTATGCCTGATCAGTTTATATGTCCTAAACAACTTTTGACGTTTATACAAGTCATAAAAGTAGAAAAATACAACTCAACTTGGCTAATTAAATTAAGATACCAGATTGGGAATTGAATTATTTCGGGGAAATTATCAATTACATATCAGTGAGAGGAACAAATATGTGAACTTGAGGCGACTGTTTGTTGTGATTTGGCGCTATATAAATAAAATTGAATTGAATTTAATTGAATTGAACCTTTGCTTACCTTTGTTTAACTGTTAATGAGCCCTGTTTATCAGATTGATTAACAGGACTGACTAATAAATACTACAGAATAGCTTCAACTCAGATATAACAGGGTTAGCTCTTGAATTTCCTCCATTTGTATTCAGTATGTCTGACTGTAGATTGGTGGCGTCTAATCTTTTTAGAGATGCTTCTAATCTTTTCTGCCCCGATGAGAAACATCTATTTCTGGAGTCTTTGGAAATCTAATTACGTTGCAAGACTTGTTTGAATAAAATGACTGGTACACCGTGTTGATTACGCTACCCTGACATTAAATGGAGACATTTTTTAAAATCATAATTAATTGTGACTCTCATAGCTATAGCAGACCCCCTGTGATGTTTCTTTTCCAGGATTGAACTCATACTTTGTAATAAACCTGTCCTAATTGTAATTTGTTTTGTTTTGCTTTTTTTTTAGGTTAAGAAATGATTTGCAACACACCAGAAGGATCCATCAAGTGTTGAGGTCAGCGAAGAATGCGTTCAGTCTCCATCAGCTGAAGAAATGGGAAAAGATACTTCAACAGAAGCTGTCAAACAGCTGAAGAGTAAGGAGAGGTGCAACAGAAGGTACAGAGAAGAATTCCAGCCACCTGTTAGGAAGTAGATGTCCAACCACATAAGAGAAGGCATATGACTCTTCCTACTTCCCTTGGCTTCAAATAATACTGGACATTACAAGTGATAGGGCTACAAGTGATCTACCAGCATCAGTGGCTGATGTTTATCTGTTATGTCATAAAATGTTTACAATTGCTAAATGTTCAAATATAGTGTTACTTTAAAATAGTTATTGTTACAATAGAGTGGAGATCAATATGCAGAGATGAATAATATGCATACAAACACAAAAACAATTGCAAGAGTTGTTAACAAAAGTATAAATAAAATGTAATAATTTTTCTTTTCAAAAGGGCGATATTTGATTCTAAAGAATGAGCAATTCATCAAATTAATATTTCTATTTCAGCTCCAGATGATCACAAAAATAGTGTACTCAAAAAAGATTATTATTTGAGTCTTTGCGGGGCCAGCAACATTGTCAGCACTTGTGAGAGGTGCATTATGTGTTAATTACCAAGCAGGAAATCTACGCCGTAACCTACGTTATAACCTGACAGGCGCCTGATCAGAGCCATCGAATCATCCTGTGCATTTCCAGCTTCTTTTTCAGTGCGAGAATAACAATCATCTCAGTATAATGGGACACAATTGCAAGGTAGTTAACAAATAAATTAACACAAATTTGCCACATGGTGATATCTGCACCATCCGGCAACATGACCAATGTGTTCAGCCAGCTGAAGTTCAAACACTGCAGCCCTGCCAGTGTGACCAGTATTTGCTGAATAATTCTGATTTAGTATTAAGCTGAACATGTTTTCTGTTTGATCTGGGCTATAATGGGTCAGCCTCTGGAATGAGTTACTGACTTTAATTAATTGAATATAAATTTTGCATACATGTACAGGATTTTTCAGTATGTTGTGGCAGTGCAAAAAAATGTGAGCAAATTTATTTAGTCTAAATGACTTAGTCCTATTTCTTATTAGTATTATTAGTCATGATAACTGGTACAGTCGTCCCTCGCTCTATCGCAGCTTCCCTGTATTGCAGACACTCAGACGAACAGATAAGTCACGGCTACACTTTTAGCGGAAATGGAAGTTACGGCCAAGGACGAAGACACCTTCATCGTCATCAGCACTGCACAGCTACATTATTCATCATCTTCATCATTCAAGTTGTAGTAAGAGCGTGAGGAATGTTCATAGACGTGTGGGAAGGGTTTATAAAGCCTTAAAATATATATAAATAACAAAATAAATATAACACTGCTACTTGGTGGATTTTCACCTATGCGGGTCTCTGGAACGACACCCCAATCCCGCGATAGGTGAGGGATCACTGTATTACCTTTCTATTTATTTGTCTATTCATTTATTATTTGTGTTTAATTTATAATGTATTTATTTATGTTGTAATTTAGTTATATTTTTATATTCAAGTGATTGTAGAAGTGGACTAGATTCCAAGGTATTCACTGTTCTTTATAAAGAACAGTGAATGAGTGAAGTCAATGAGTAATCATGTTAAATAATTGTGATTTCAGTATTGACTCAAATAATTGTGTCAAGCAGCCCTACTAAAGCAATAACCTTAAATGCTGACCACATAAAGACTTGAAAATGCATATAAGAACATTCTCTAAAGATGTGTCTAAGTGCCAGCTGGTGGTGCTTTCCAATAGGTGCCCCCACCAGGACAGAAAAACCTGACCGAAAAACTAAAAATCTAACTGAAAATCTAATTTTAAGGACTTTAAGTTTTTGGCATCCAAAAAAATCCCTGAAAAATTGCTGAGGTATAGCTATACCTGTGTTTATAAAAATTGAAGGTCCCACGAAACACACTTTTTTTCAGGTGCAAAATGCGGTCCCCACAACGACCAATGGGGAGCGATAGCAAGGGGCAACTCCCCACCCTCCATGACCATGTCCCACAGGGGCAAAAGCTCAGCAAGCCCCAGACGCAGGCCCAGCTATACACACAGATACATACTTTTATAAGTCAATCTAACATTTTTAGCTTGAGACAGTTCAATGTTTTGAAGCTAGGGTTAACTGGTTCAACTGTCCTTGCTGGGTAAGAATGAGCCCACCCACCACTTTAATCAGTGGAAGTGCTGTGACTAAGTTCAAAGATGTAATTCCTCCACTGTTAGTGCTGCAGTGTTTTTACACAATGCAGAGCAGCTATATGTTAAACCTGTTAAATGGGAGTTTTCCTTTCCACTGTCACCAAGTTGGGGCTCGTCTGATTGTTGGGTTTTCTCTGAATTATTGTAAATCTTTATCTTACAATATGGCAACTGTATTTGTCCTGTTGGTGCTATATAAATAAAATTGAATTTAACTTATTCAGCTACTCATTAATACTCTGAATTCAAAATAAATAAATAAATAAAGATAGACTCTGATAGCATCCTGCCACTAAACCATTAATATATAGTATTTGACTATCTGTAACACTGATTGCAGACTAGAGCTCTTGCAAAACTGTGCAGACTTCATGGGATAATTGCAGTATTTTCTCTGATCTGAACTGCATTTATGTAGATGCATGTTCCTCATGTAAACTAAGGGAGGTGAATATGCTCCACTTGCTGCATGGATGCATCTTGAGGATGGATACAAGCAGATATATGCAGCAGTGGTGAAAGTAACAATGAACTCAAAAATATGAAAGAGAAAAAAATGTTGAGTGAGCTACACAATAATATACAACACCTAAGAAAGGTGCACACACAACATGCCAAATCAGGCTGACAGATAGTGAGACAGAAGGGAGAAATGTTATTACATTTCATCTCCATTTCTTTTAAATGATTACATTCAGCAGCAGTTTTCCTGAGAGTCCCTTCGACTACGATGTGAATTGAGCCCCTCTGATGCCCCTCTGATGCCCAGTACTCCCACCAGACCATAATTTTACTATACTGTAATCTAAAAATGGCTGTGCAGAGGAGCTGGAAATGATAGGCTTTTTTCTTTTTCTTCAGAAGGCATTATCATCCACAAACTAGCAGAGTGCACACACCTCCATGTGCTGTGGAATGCAGCACCAGCTGTCTCACCACATTCTTGCCCACCTGCGATTTCACTCTGAGTTGTTTTGACTGACAGATATTTGTGAGCTGCTCAGACAAATCAAATATCTTCCAGAAGTCTCCATCACTGCTAGATGTTCTGTGATGTAGCAAATCACCCTGTTTCACTAAGGAAGCATCATAATCATCTGTCAACACATGCATGTTTTCAGTGAAAGGTTCTCTCTTGTTCTCATCATTGACAGCACGAGTGAAATGAAGATATGGTAGTTTTTGCTCAATCCTACACCCTACCCACAAATTAATCCTCCACTTGTGTGCTGTCATGCTGGTCTAGAGGTTTATGCAAAGTCTACTGTGGCAAGAAAAGTGTGATAAATATAGTATTTTGTTAAGAGGGCACTTTCTGTAAACAACCATCAAGCCAAGGTACAGGTAAAACATATTATGAAACATTAGTTTCACATTGACTTTTATTAGTTTCACATTGACTTTTATCACAGATATGTGAAAAAAGCAGCTCCAAAGTCTAATTTAGAAATGTGTAATTTTCGTTAAAGGATGGATTCACAGGAACATGGTGTAACATGGTGCAATAATTCTTACACAGATTTGACTACGAAAAACATGTTCACCTGCTTATTCATGCATTTATCCAATCACTCAGTGAGCCTTCTCCAGAGGTGCAATGCAAAAAGTCCTGTAGCTACAGTTCAGCAGATTCAGCATTTACACTGAATATCAGAATTGGTTTAACAATCTGATCCTGGGAGTTTGACTGCTGGTGGCAGACAGGCGGGTTTGAGTACTTTTAGTACCTGGATTTTCACAAGTAAAGTAACGTAAATCATAATAGTGCAGAAACAAATTGGGATTAACACCTTTGGGTTTGATTTTGCAGTTTCAATCCATGTCTGTTCAGACACATATACAGTGCCTTGCGAAAGTATTCGGCCCCCTTGAACTTTTCAACCTTTTGCCACATTTCAGGCTTCAAACATAAAGATATAAAATTT
>JASGAU010362077.1:0-11422 GCA_030220045.1 Australoheros facetus
CCTCCTCAGTATGCAGTCAAGTTCTCCAGAGTCCTGCTAATGACTTCTATATTTGACTCAGGTGTGTTGAAGCAGACACACATCTAAAACCTGCAGGACAGGGGCTCTCGAGGCCTGGAGTTGAAGAGCCCTGTTTTAAAGGTAGACTGCATGGCTAGGTGCTTGATTTCATACACCTGTGGCAGTGAGACTGAAAACACCTGTATTTAAAGATTAGGAGGTGTGGCTAGTGTCTGTATAGTGTATCACTAAGTATTAGTATTTGCTCCAAAGATGTTAATAGTATACTGAGTAGAAATAAACAAGAAAGCATTGCATGTTGGATGTTTTTATTGCCCAGCTGAACAGGTGATCTTTTAATTACATAAAAACTTAAGAAATATTTATATAAATATATATATTAAAAAAGCCAAAAAATATATTGGGTAGAAATGATCTATATTCCATGTGCATAAATGTTATGAGGTCAAGTACTACTAACCATTTAACTTTTCAAAACTGTGTATCAAGATGAAAAGTGAAGATGGCCGCTGATGTTCTCTGTGCATCATCTGGGACACTTCAGCCGATGCAGCTACGGCTCCTGGTCCCGGCTCTCAGGAATGTGCAGAGAGATCCACCAGACGGAAAGCCTCCATGAACTCATTGATATCGATGCTTCCGTCCTTGTTGAAGTCGATGCTCTGGGCCAGGTTTGCAATGACGTCATCACTGATCTCTGTCTTGAGATGAGAGCTCAGGAGTTTCCAGGTTTGGCGAAATTCCTCATAAGAGATCAAACCTTAAAGGGAATGTTGAGGAGGAGGGAAATTCAAAAACTGGTGCTATGCTGTGTCGATGAACTAGTCATCTCAGAATGTGTTGAGCTTTGGAAATCATCTGCACATGCACAAACGTACCTGTGCCAATCAATAAAACGGTTAACCCAGGGCTATTATAAGTATATAATTATAAGTAGGTCGGAGGTCAGACAGAGCTTATAGATAGCAACACAGAGCTCAGCTGTTAACTAACCTGAGTGATCTGCGTCAATGATTCTGAAAATGGTTTCCAGGTTGGAGTGGTTTTTGTACATCGTCTCCAGTAGGCTGGTATCTGATATCTGTCAGGACAGATGCATGTTTCATATTGTTTGTGGGGGAGATGGTATATATATTTTTTTATAATTTTACAACTCTGAGCAGGGCAGGTGGGGAGCAAGATGAGAGAATAATCACCTCCAGTTTGGGCTCAGTGATGGAGAGCTCCTTTATCCACTGCTGGTAGTCCACCATGCCATTTTTGGTGCTGCTTACAAGCTGCGGGCGCAGCACTCTCCAAGGCAAGCCCAGCTTCAGTACGCTCTCTGTGGCACTTGCCCAGTGGCTTAGAGAGATCATCCCTGAGATACAGACAGGAAAACTAATACACTCTGATGTGATGTGGATTTTGTTTTGAAGAGATGAAGTGTTAAAATTCATCATTGGTGTTTAGTGTAACCTGAGTTGTTGGGATCAAACTCCTGGAAGGCACTGATGAGATCTGACTTGTGTACAAACAGCTGTTGCCTCAGAGCTTGCAGAGCTGATCTCTCTGTCCAGCCAACACTGATGAAAAGCCCAGAGGGAAAAGAAAATCCTCAGAGACATTTCTCATCTTATGTAAATCTGAGACTCACTGAGAATACAATGTTTACACCTCTTTTCAATCAAGGGTTTCACTTCATTTTCCTTTTTTTTTTTTGTCTGAATTTCTCATGAAAAACTATAAATCTCTGAATCTTTGAGCTGTGACTGTTGAAATGATGCTTGACTGTTTTCTTGGTGCTCCTTTACCTTTGTCTCAGCGTGAGCTCCCTGCATGTCCTGCTGGCCTGATACTGAACGAGGTGAGGGATCAGATCAGGGCCCATTCTTATATAGGCTCCTCTATTGCTGCCCACCTCATAGTAGTTTGATGCTGAAAAAATAGTCAGTACCTGGATACAACAGAACAGAAGTGGTGCATTTGAAAACATTTTGTCTTCTTTCACTTAAAAACTTGTGCTTTATGTGCTCACCCTGCGGTTGTGGCAGAACTCATAGCCATCCTGCTTGCATTCGTGGGAGCGGATGAGGAGCTGCAGATCGTGTCTTCCCAGAACCTCCTCACTGATATCTGGTCCCCAGTAGCATCCGCCGCCTCTCACTTCATTAGGAATGCAGCCATTCTGGGGCATAGGGTCACTCCACAACAGGTCCACGATCTGGACAGAAGGTTACAATCTGTATTTTAAACTACATGAGATCTCTGGAGAATTGGTCTGTGTTCCACTATCCTCACTGCAACTCACTTGTTCCCACTCACGCTCATCTGTCTCTGTTCCTTCTTCGCACTCTGGATCTGAGTCAGAATCTGGCTTCTTCATTTCTCCGTACGACTGGTCAAACCCAGCCAACCTCCGTCTTTTCTTCAGCTCGTCTTCCACGGACCTGCTCAGCTGCTGATGGCTGGTGTGCAGATTGTGCAGTGAGCGTCGCGGGGGGTCATGTCTCTGAGATGGCATTGAGCTGTGATGAGTCAGAGATCGCACTCGACGCCGGGCTTCCACTGGAATGCCAGCCTCTCTGTTCCTGCTGTTCATTGTCTGAATGCTGCCATTGACTGCTGGTTTAGTCATCTTCGGAGGTCTGAGGGCTGACACATACTGTGCAAATTGACATAAAAACAAAAAATTAAGTGTGCAGACATCTCCGTTTATTTAGAGCAAAATGTCAAAAACACACTGAACTGAAACGGAAAGCTCTTCCTTACTTTGTGTCTGTCCAGTCTGGCTATTATATTAAGGTCTGTTGTGTCAGAGATCCCTCCATGCACAATAAGCACCTTGTGATCAATCACGGTGGCCAGTGGAAGCCAGCTGAAGATCTTTTGAAGAAGCTTAAGGATCTTTTTGCCATGCACCTGCATATCAAGTTATGTTTATCATAGCTTATTTGTAGTTTGGATCATTATTATAATCTAATCTAAATTATTCAATTTGACAGTTTTTACCCATGCTTGTGGTGATAATTGGCCAACTTTGAATTTTACTATTTATCAAAATGTCCATAAAAAAATTTACTGTTAGAAAATAACCAGCTGACTTTTTCCCTTTTATTTATACAAAACTACTACAATTTTAAAAATATATAAAATTATAATTAAATGCCATGCATTCAAATGTTATCTTTGCAAAATGTACATAAGGTATCAGGAGTAAACATAATAATAAAATCAGTGGTACCCATATTGCATAATGTGAGGGTTGATGCATTAATATTATAACGGTCACTAAAGCTGTATCTGGTGAACGTGTAGGTAATTATGTATGACGTCAGGTAGTTTAACCTTGAACAGAAGATCATATTCCATATTTTCAGTGATGCTAATTGCTCTTACCAAGAAATTCAAACTGAAAATACTGACTTATTGATGTTAAATGGATATTGTTTACCATATTCCCTTTTTTCTTTGTTCTTATGCTAATTAACACTAAGCACGTTATAGAGGACCAATTAATTGTTTTTGCTGATGTTTTGTAGGAAATCAAAGTTTTGGGAAAGTCAGAAAGTCAGAGGATAAGCAAAATTTCTCATTCTTATGGACAAAAAAAGTCTGATTTTAAAAAAAAAAAATTTTTTTAACGCTAATACAATGGGTACTGGCACATAAAAAGTAAGTGCCAACTTATAGTGGAGCTGGAGGATGGCTCATTTTTGTATAAAATTTATGGCAACTTGTCATCCATCTTTTGCTGCTTGTCCTTTTCAGGGTTGTGGTATCTCTTCATTTTAAAATAACACATTGTACTGTAGTTTTATTAATCCTAATATCAAACTATGTTTAAGACTTACCCTGTATTTTCCCAAAAGTTCTTTAGTAAAGCCATATCTGGGAAAACACACAATAAATAACATGGTTAGTATATGCATCACATGTTGGATCAGTAAAGAAAAACAAGGTCTTAAAGCAACATGGAACACGATTATAATCTGACTAATGAGGGGGGGAAATGACTAAGTTATTAAACTGGCTGAAGAGCAGCTTACCTCAGGTTAACAATGTGGTCCTCGTGGTTCCCCCTGTTTAAATGGACGTCATTGGGGTAGACTAGCAGGAACCCAAACAGGATGAGCAGAATCTCTAAGGAGTTTTTGCCTCGATCCACAAAGTCTCCATTGAACACATATGGTTTCTCAGGAGATGGCAAACCATTCTGAACAGGTTCAATAAGAACATGAACATCCCAGAGTGACAATGAGATATTTGTACTTTGTGGACAGTGTAGCTTACTTTATAGAATATCAACAGCAGATCTTCAAGCTGCCCATGCAAGTCTCCTGGAAAGAATAAATAACGTTTACTGCATTATGTAGCAGTTATATGACAGATGGAAACTGACAAAAATAAGTAAATAAATCATGGTGTAGTTAAATTAATATTGCATTTAATTAAGAGTAAAAATGTAAAAACAATCTGAGTATACATACATAAGCACATATTTCTGATATATGCTTATTTATGTATTATTCTTCATCTTGACAGTTTGTCTTCCATAGCACATGCTGAATGTTTAAAGGGAAATAAAATAAAAAGGCAGAATTTCAGTGTAAAATCTAGGAGAGGCTTGCTGTTGTGTACCACATATAGTAATCTCCTTGGTGTGACAGGAGGAGAGATGACTGATGTTTGGAAGAATTCTTAGAAGTCTCCAAGTTTCTCCAAGAATCTGCAGAACATATCGTGCATGGAGCTGCTACTGGGGGAAAAAAAATCATGCATAAATAAACTGAGTGTGGAAGAAAAAGGCAATCGATCTGCCACTGCTGTGCTTAATGTGCCGGTGTACCTACTTGCTTGTGCTTATAAGCCTCCACAAGCTTTGACACCCCGCAGAACGTCATGGGGAAGGTCAAATGGGGCCCAGTGTAGCTGTCCGGTACATCTATGCTCTTGTAGCAAAAATAACGTTCCCATTCTGCATCACGGCAGATTTCATTCTCGCGAAAGATGTGAGAAATTAGATTTCCTTCATTAGAGATGGAGGAGGAAAGAAACGGAAGTGGATCAGTGCGGTGAGGAAAAGCTGCTTTAAGCTTCTCAGCAGGGAGCAGGCTGGGTGAGCCCAGATTAGCTCACTCTGTGTAATCTAATGAAACCTACAAGACAGGGAATGAAGCAGTGTGCAATAGGAGTCACGGTCTTACTTTCACTACTGGCTGGGGTGAAGTGGTCCATCAAGAAGCCAAAAAAATTGTACAGCTGCAGGAAGGGAAAAAATAGCTTTAAAAATGAGAATAATTTTCCATCATATTGACACAGTTAATGAGCTTATACAACTAATCAGTGATGCTTTGAGCAAAGTGGATACCGGAGCCCATGGCAGTCCAGGTATAAAGTATATCATCTTATTTATGAGCATAGCCATACTAACATTTGATAATTAGCTGATGCTGACGTCACGTGTTCAGGTGTTTATTATTCATAATTAAAGTACTGAACAAATTAAAATCAATTCCAGATGGTGGGGCTAAAACAAAAGTAAAATAACATGGAAGACAATTAATGTCTGTATCAAATTGAAGTCTCAAAGTGATCAAGACGTATCTCCAACATTAAAACGTTTCCCTGTCTTGGGACCATGAAGTCACACAAAATGATATAAATATTCCAGCTTCATGGTAGTGCAAGAGGAAAAGTCAGAGAAACTACTGGAATTCACCCTCCACTGACAATGAATATATTTACAAAAACAGACACTACATCTGCTAGCTGTTCAGGTATTCTAGTCTTTACCAAAGAGTGGCATGACCAATGTTATAACACAGCAGAACACAGATAAAAATAACTTTTATAATGCACATATGGCACTGACTGATACCAACTGTGTGAGCTCACCTTGATCTGATCTTGTTGTCCGGCATATTCAATAGACTGGAAGATGTTCCACGTGCACCTGCGTCTGATCTCCAGCCGAGCAACGTACTGCCGATACCAGCGCTGAATCAACAGAGCTGCTCTGATTGCTGAAGGTTCGGAGAGAATAACAAAGTACTTGGTCGTAGCTAAGTTGAGATTATTTTCCTTTGCACTCTTCGTCAGATCCACGTTTGAAATACTTACCAGTGGCAGCTTCAACGGGTCCATAAATGTTTGGTAGAAATTGCAAAACGTTAAACTTAATGAGAATTTTTCCAGAGAATGTGTTGAACACAACAAGCTTCAAACAGTAAAGCTGATAGAATAAATAAAATTACCTGGGACTGAGATGCTCACTAAAATGGAAAAAGGACACTGAGTTGTAGTTTTACAATTTAAAAAAAAGCATTTCTTTTAAAGATGTGCTAGGTAATAATAATAATTTTTATAGCAGCTTCACCTCTGTCACATTTCTTCAGCTGTACTTCTGATTTTCTCAGGCCACAGCCCATGGCCCTTTGCTGTTTTCACTGTCAGAAACAAAGACAAAGATACTTTCTGACCTTGTGTTTTACAGCCTGGTACAATACAATAATAACAGACAATAATAGTACAATAAATGATCTGTATATACAAAAGAACATGTTATACTTATTTTTCCAATTTCACCTACAGTTGATTCATGAAATGTTCTTAATAAATCAAAAAGAATATCAACAACATAGACATGTAGGTAATTTGGAGAGATAAATTGGATTCCTTAAAATTGTGGACTGGATGTTAATCATTAATTGAACACAAGCCTCAGTATTGAAAATAATTTAAAATTCAGAGCAAATCACCAGACTGAACATCGGTAACTTACCTGGCCACGTCTGCTTTCTTTCATTACCTCCCCTCAGTTCTTCACTATTTCTCAAAGAAATCTGTTACAGTTTAACAAACAAAAGGAAAAGAATATGTTATGACTTAGACCACTTCATTTCCCTTGCATAGCAGCATGGTGGCTGTCCGTGTCCTCTCTCCACAGCTACAGACTCCCAGCCATCACAAGAACACACCAGCAAGTGTCTCAGACAGGCTCCTGTGATTGCTTAAATAAAACAAGATGCAAGTGGATTAGGATTAAACCTTACTACAGCCGACATCTGCGCTGAATAAACACAGGATGGCTCTAATAAAGGGCAGCAAGTGTTTTGAAGCGAGGTTGAGTTGGTTTCAGCTCAAGATGTTGGTTGTGACAGTTTGAAAGCATTAAAGTCAGGAAGTTATATCATAAAGTTCATTTGTTGTTCTAAACATATTAATGGTATTTTTTTCCTCACTTTTTGTCTCTCCAAAGATGTTATTCCTCTCTCCTAGTGATGTTACATCTGATTGTAAAGGCCTGAGGCCTGTGTCGAGCAAAGGGGGCATTTCTAAATGAAGCCTGAGGTGATCTGAGGTGAGTCTGATCCACTGTTACAGCAGCATAATCAGAAGCACCTGTATCCTCAGCTGTACACATTAGCACTTCCCTGCGGTTGTACAGGGACTGAATTGCCTGTAACAACAGGCCAGGCACTCCATACTCCCGCAGCACCTGCCACAGGATGCCCCAAGGGATGCAGTTAAATGCCTTCTCCAAGTCCACAAAACACATGGATGGACAAACTCCCATGTACATTCAAATATAATCGAGAAGATGAAGAGCTGAACCAGAGTTTCCAGAACATACTGCTGCAGTTCTGGTGATACAATTACAAAATCGATCATCGACCTGCGACCTAGGGTGTCCTGGTGCCATGTGCACTTATGGTCATCCTTGTGTTCGAACATGGTGTTTATTATGGACAAACTGGTTTGCACAGAAGTCCAATAACAAGACACCATTCAGGTACAGATCGGGCAGGCCATTCCTCCCAATCACGCCCCTCATTGCCCACGTGAGCGTTGAAGTCTCCCAGCAAGACGATGGAGTCACCGGATGGAGCATTCTCCAGCACCCCACCCAGCGACTCCAAAAAGGGTGGGTACTCTAAACTGTCATTCAGCACATAAGTGTAAACAACAGTCAGGACCCATTCCCCGGCCAGAAGGCGCAAGAAAAACAACCCTCTCATCCACCGGTGAAAATTCCAACGTACAGGCAGCAAGCCGGGGGACTATGTGGATACCCACACTAGCTCGTCGCCTCTCACCAAGGGCAACTCCAGACTGGAACAGAGTCCAGCCCCTCTCCAGGAGACTGGTTGCAGAGCCCAGGCCATGCATTGAGGTAAGCCCAACTATATCTAGCTGGTATCTCTCAACCTCACACACTAGCTCAGGCTCCTTCCCCACCAGAGAGGTGACATTCCATGTCCCAATAGCCAGTCTCGATAGCTGGGGATCAGTCTGCCAGGGCCTTCGCCCATCACACACTGCACCCGACCCCTACAACGCCTCCTGCGGGTGATGGGCCTACAGGAGGGTGGGCCCATGTCATATCTTAGGGCTGCGCCCAGCCACCAGACACTCTCCCTTGAGCTCCCTCCCCAGGCCTGGCTCCAGGGTGGGGCCCCGGTAACCCTATCCCAGGCAGGGTAAACTGTTCCCTTATTGTTATTTCCATAAGGGTCTTCTGAACTGCTCTGTGTCTGGACCCTCACCCAGGACCAATTTGCCATGGAAGACCCTACCAGGAGGACAAGCCCCCGGACAACATAGCTCCTTCATAAAATCATACATTTTCTATTTGTTTTAGTTCACAAAGTCACGCTCTGGTGGGGCACAATCTGCCTCACTGAAGCTAGAAGGACTCCCAGCCCTGTTCAGGCTCTGTGACTACAACACTTGAGGGCTTTTGTTACTGTAGCCCTTCTCTATGTAATACAGATTTAGAATTCTTGTTCTCTGCCAATTAGGATGAGCCTGTTGGACTTCAGCTGGCCACTGCTGGGCCTACAGCTTCATTTTGGCGGCTGGGGAAAATGAGCAAGACAATCCCCGTCCGAAACCACAGGTGGATTGCCAACACTCTATTTCACTCTGGTAGACTGAGGGTATGAGCCCCCCATCCCAGCACCAGGCACAAACACCTGACCGCTTTTTCACCCATCAGCTGACGGCGTGGATGCCCTACCACCTGTGGAAGGTGAGGTTGTGCTGTACAGCTTGTGGGAAACAGCTGGCAGGCTATGGTACCCACAAGAGGGCTCGAAAGGTCCACGACATTGACAGCTATTACCTGATGGTGACTGAGACACTCATCTCAACCTGCTGCTTCATCTCAGCCTGCTGTCTCAAACATTAAAAATTGCCAGTTTTCCCTCTTTATTTTCCCCATTTCTTCTCTTTTTTTTTCTTCTTCCCCCTTCCTCTTTTGAAAGAAGCCTTTTTCACAGCTTTATTGACCGTTTTTCACAGTGGAGAGAGACAGGAAAGCAGGAGGAGAAACAGGGAAGACACGCAGTAAATAGCGACAGGTTGGACTGAAACCTGCGCCGACCCCACTGCCACGCGGCATACATGGTCGCCTGCTCACACCTTGAGCCTTTTCCTTATCTTGTTCACATAAAAAAGAAGGCTCAAGGGACTGCCAAAATGAGCCATTTCGCATTATGTCTCACCAAATGTAAAAGCTCCCGTGCTCGAAAGTAAATCTTTCATTATTCTTTATTCTGAATGCTGTGTGTTTTCCTGCACAGTGTTGCACAATGTAAAACCTAACAAATCAGAATAAAGTCAACCAAACAAATAATCATGATGCTAGATGAATGGAGGAAAAATCTTTCCAAGAGCTGAGACACCCAGCTCCTAAATGCTCCAGGGAGATTGGGCAGGTGCTCCCTTTTTCACCAATTAATGCTGCCCACCAGGAACCTGCAAGACAACACAGAGACAAACAGCCATTTGCCTTGGCCAGGGCCTACTGTTGTCTGTCACAGTAGTGACTCTAATAAGGCAAACTGACCAAAAAAAACAAAAACTGCTTAATAATATTAATAATAAATAATCTGGTGCCAGATCATTTTGTTTGTACCCCAATAACTAACTGTAAAGTTATTTTTACAGATAACACTCCAGTGGAGGCACAAGCTGGTGGCATCGCCCTCACCAGCTTCACAAGGACTCTCCCTCCATGGTGGTGAATGTGTAATCCGAGTGTTCCGTGAAATTTGCAGCCAGGGGCGGCCTTGGGTTGAAATTCAGCCCGGGAGCTTGGTTTGGAGAGGCCTTTTATACGATCGTACAACAGAGCAGCAAAGGGGGGGTCACACAGACACACACACACACACACACCCCAGCTGGTGTCTCGCCCTTCACCTCTCCCATGGTGCGCTGGCTGGGCTGTTGTGTTTGTAGCCCCTTCTGATGAAGAGCCAGCTCCGACCGACCGTCACTGTCTGCACCTGTGGCCGCGAGAGCTGCAGCGCAAGCGTTGCTGTGCTCAAGGGCGTAGGAACGAGTTTACTATTGGGGGGTACACATATCGGAAACATGACAGATCTGTAAATACTCTGAGCAAAGCATAAAAAAAAATGCTGTTTGATCTTTTACTTTCTTCTTTTTCAAATGTTTCTTGGAAAAATAGTGTTGTGCACACCTATATTATTGCATGTATAATTTACATATGTATATGTTTTATAAATGGAAGATGACTAACTTTGACCATACTGGATCCGTGAAGATCATATTAAATGTTTTATTATAATTTATTATCTTGATGTATCTTCTGCTCTGCTCTCTGTGTTTGAGCTCCTCCAAACAGACACACAGAGTAACCCCAGAGACTGTACAGTTACAGTGAAATGAAAACTATGCAAGGTGAGGACAGCTGTGTTTCTTACAAAGGCTGCAATAAAATCTCACTCAGCTAAAAGATGAGACATTTTATCAATACACCTTTAAACCGTGCTTGCCTTTCAAAGGAAATTAATGGAGGTGTGATTTTTCAATAGTGAACTTTATCAACAAACTGAACGCTAACAGACTTCATGAGAAATGACTCCATACTTGTGTCTTTTTCTTTCCCCCTAAGCTTTCATGAAGTTCTCCATCCAACTTGTCAGCGGAGACTTCGGGGTTTGTGATGAGACAGGAACGAGGTGGACGCAGAAGTCTTTGCAGTTCGACATTAGCGTGTTTACTATAAGATTTGACAATGGTGCATTTGTTCTCTGTGGATTACCAAATCTTTGTTATTCATGAAATCTTTAGTGAGACTTGGTTACAGTCGGTTTGTAAAGAACCAAGCAATGTTCGATGCTTATAGAAGAAGAACCACCTTTATTGTCATTATACTTGCATACAACGAAATTTAGTTTGACACTCTCCAAGAGATAAAAAAGAAGCAAAAGTATTTACATAAGCATATGGATATTTACACAATAAAACCAGTTCAATTTTAAAAGTATGGGTTGCAAGATAAATAATAAAATTAATTAAATTATGGGTGAAATGGTTGTATGAAGATGTGCAAATACGCAAAGTCCAAGTTTACAGTCTATCAGGTGTTGAGAGGGGTAATGGAGGCCACAGC
>JASGAU010362079.1:0-11810 GCA_030220045.1 Australoheros facetus
ATAAAACAAAGTGTGTTTATCCGGTATCCACTCTTTTCCATTTTCTTTCTGACATCTTGACAAATCTGATTTCCAGCTTAATCTTTAAGACCACAGTTGATTCTTGATCTATGCACTCACTCAAAAATTACTGTTTTTTTTTTTATATGAAAATGAAAGTGCTGAAAAAGAAGCAACAGCAACACTTTTAAATTTGACATATTCTTCTGCATATCTACACCGATCTGTGAAAATAATGCTGGTGACAGCATTTGGCAAATTAATTAAATCAAGCAACTGAATAGTAAAATAAATATGGAGCATATACTGTAGGGCAAGTAGACTTGTGGAAAACAAATATCTTATGTATAGCTGTTATTTGAGTTGTGGGAAAAATATTCCCCTCCATTTAATAAAGCAAACCTTTACAAAAAAAAAAGTCCAATTAAAACTGGAAGCATTTATTTTTAATCATTTTTAATCAGTTTGTAAGTCTTGCAAACTTCCACATGCAGTTACAGTTCTAAAATTTAAACAAACATTTAAAACTAACTTAAAACAATGGAAGTACATGTGGAAATTGTGGAAATTATGGAAATTGTGACCCCAAAAAAAATGTATTCAGTAATTTTATCACATTCAAATTCAAAGGGTTTCGACTGCTTATTGATGCACATTAAGCATTAAATGTCCTCTTCTCATAGGTATAACACTGATTTTGAGAGGCCATTAAGTGCTTTGAAATCTGAAATTACAGAGTTGCATAAAATAAGAATTATCTGTGTTTCCTTGAATGTTTTATACTTTCTTTGCCTCAACCTCATCTGCCACTTGACATCCACATTTCCTGTTTTCTTTTGGTTTGCACGATTCCTTCTTTTTCCCCCCGCTCTCTGTCGCACACACACGACTCCAGTTTCTTTGTCTTGATAAGTAGACCATGTATATTAATGTTAAGATTAAAAAATTTCCCAAGAATTATCAGTGAGCAAGGTATGTGCTGTTGGAGTGCCTTGCACCCCTCACAGGAAGCAATAAACACAAGTATTGCTGTGTAGTGTATAAGTGGAACTATCCTAATTTCTGCTCCTTAGAAGAGACCATGAGATGAGATTAAATGGATTAAAAGTGAAAACTACACTCTACTCTGAAGGTAGAATTATAACTCTTCTCCATACTAATCAACTTTTGTTGAGGGTGCTATAATATGGAGTTTACGTCATTGTTTGGCTGAGATTGCAAACCACTTGATGCCACAAAACATCCCATACAATTTATTGCCTCTTGAAATGAAATCCAATTAAATCCTGAAAAAGTGCCTCTTTATGGGTTTTATATGGACACACACAGGCAGGATCACACATGCACGGCTGGACTTACAAGTATATTCATGCGCACAAAAGCTCCCATGCATGCATTTGGGTACCTGATGATGTCTTGTATTTCAGTGTGTTTATCCACCCTTGTTATAACTATCAACCACACTTTCTGACTGGATGAAATAATCAGCAAGTGCTCCAGCTTTACATTTTTTCTCCAATACGAAAAGGAGCTCCCAAATGCTGATGCCAACGATATATCCGACCCACAGCTTTGCTTTATCTAGAAATACATTAAATGATATTAATAGCACAGCACTTAATGGATCAATTCCATCTGTTTATGCAAAGAGGAATGGAAGAGAGGAGGACATAAAAGACAGAGTTGCAAACAAAAAAAAAAAGGAGGGAGGGATTAAGGGAGGGAACAAGGTATGTAAGAAAGGGAGAGATATTTCAGAGTGTGAGAGAGGTGTGAGTGGGGGAAAAAAAGCACCTTATTAAATGACAAGCTTTTCCTGGTTTGCACTAATTAATTGTGCAGTGGCACTGACTGCTAATTTGCTGGGAAAAATGCATCCCAAAAGCAAAAGGGGCTCCTGCTTGAACTTTGCCTCAGAAGCACCTAATTCACCGGTGACTGCAGCTGTGTCCGTCTCCTGGACTGCAACACTATTAAATTAGAGCGCCTGGGCCATCAATTTAATAAGCGCTGGAGCAGATCATTTGAATAAGGACAGTATTAGTATTCTAGCTGAGCACAACTAAGAGCAGCCGACCTTTTTCACCGCAGAGAAGATCCTTGAACACATCCAGCTGAATCAGAGAGCACAGTAATAAGCCCATCACTGCTTAACATTGTCAAATGGAAGGATGCTTTTGCTCTCCCTTCTTCAGCCAGTCGCCACTATTCCTAAAGCAGCTCCAGTTACTGTGCTTTATTAAGCCAGCTTCCTAGCACCCTCTCAGCAATTTAAAAAGGAGATAAACAAAGGTTGAAAGGGTTGAGGCATTGATGAAAACATACTCACATAATGAAAAGATTTATCATTATTTACAATATAGTGGGGATGGGCAAGTATTGAATATACTCAGTGTATCGTGGTTTGTTCTACATGGGAAGTAGTAAATGACATCCTGAACATCAACTTCAAACTGTCTCTCCTATGGCAGTCCCTTTCACATATACAAGAAAAATACATACATCACACTTCCCTACCCACCCAGATGACTCACTTGTACACAGAGTGAGAAGCACAGAACTGGGATTGTTGCCAATTTAGGCATTTGCGAGTAAATATTATTAGAACTTTACTACTTTAGTTAATTAGTTAGTTCTTCTTCCTTTTTCACACAACAGTCCATAGCAGGAAATCTATCCCATTTTTAGACAAACAGCTACTTTTCCTTAAACAAAGCTGGCAGCAGAGCTGCGTCATATCATACTGATAATACTGCATTTTTAAATGATACAAAAGTATCATACCGCAATATCGGTCATATATGCATTTATGTTCTCTGTCCCGCACAACAACAAAATAAAACCATAACATCCCTGAGAGAGAGCAGTGTGTTAGAATTTAATGATGATTTAGTACGGTACCTAAAAGAGAGCCACTTCAATAGTAGTGGTTTGGCTCCAAGAGGTCAGACCTCCAACAAAAGCACAGTACTTTGCAAAATAAACAAAGTACTGTAATTTTTGCAAAATTGAGCAGGGTCCTGTACAGTTACAAGGTAAAGTTTTTTTTTAGTAATTGTTAAAATTAAACTAAAGTATTTAGCAGTTATGTTAAATACTTTTCCATGGAAAACAAAATCTAGGCTACTCTTCTGCTTAAATTTGATTTATGCTGTGCCAGTCCATATTATGTCACTACTATTGCACTATAATGCTGCTGCTCCTGGTACCTTGATTCACACTTTGATTTAGGTAGTCTGTCTTCAATTACAGTAGCTCTTTGGGAAGGAAGGATTTTGGTTCACAGGTGCTGCCTGTGAGGTGCAATCACCAATAAAATGCTAAGATTTTTTTCATAAATATCATTATCCAATTCAGGGTCACGGATGGATGGATGGAAATATCATTACTGCAAATTTCCTCAAAATATTGTGTTACAATTTTCAGGGCTGTATCACCGACCCCTAGTGGCCAGTAGTGCCCAATAAGCCCATAAAGTCCAGCTTACCACCTGCAGGCATACCTCTCTCTGCATTGCATTGTTAAAGGGGCGGCAGAGGAACAACAAATTCAGCTGACCACAAGGAAGCTGACAAAGATAAGAATAAGTACATGTGGAAAACAAATTCTACATGATATAAACATAGACAAAGTCACTACATTGTCTTTAACCTTTCTCTGTGGTGAGTTTGTTAGACAATGTTGTGGTTATAAAATCTGATTTTCGCAGTACAGAGATGCAGCTAGAAAAGGTGGATGGGAAGTGGCCGCTAGCTAAAATCTTATGTTAGTCAATATTTTATATAAGTGTCTTTTAACCAGTGCCGTGGTAATAAGAATAAAAAAAAATTCGCAATTCAAATCCATTTAAATGTGTTTAACTTGTCAAACAAATGTTGAACAATCTGAAGACATCTTCCAGCGGTCGCCTCCTCTCATACCCCCAATCTCTGCTACAATCTACAGCAGCTATATTTGAGACATGTGGCTGGCAATAAATAAGTAATCTAATCTGCATTGTTTTGACAAGGCCTGAAGCTAATGATAACGTGAACTTTATTTTACTGCCCAGACTTACTGTAACACATTATAAGGTAGTGTTTAGGCTCAGTTTTACTGTTCAGAGCATTCACCGCCAAACAGCTGATATTCACCATCACTTTTACCTTAATTCATTTTCACCCAATTATAGGTAAGGAAACCTCTTATTTCTAAAGATATTTATCTATCTTATCATAACTAACATTTTTTTTTTAATTTATTTAACAGCTGGTAAAAGTCTGTGAGTCCAATTACCTGGTTTTATATATTGTTGTTGATTTTCTCCTTTTTCATGCACAATTGTTCCAGTGCAAACAACTAATGAATACAAACAGGACTGTTTTAATGTTCTGGTGTGGTTGAATGTATCAAATAAGTAAGCTGAGCATTTATCAAGTGCTTCAGAGCAGAGTTGGTGTTAACTGAATATTAGCTGCTATTGTGACAGTTTAGTAAACTGATTGTGGATCTAACATAACATTAAAGAATTCACACCATATATTTAAAAAAGCAGTGCTGGAAGCTTCAGTTGGCTATTTCTTTTGTAACAAAACATGAAATACATATTATAGCATCATCCATCAAGGTCTTGCAGCATCTATATCATGAATATAGGGTCATAGGTGCAGAAGGAGTGCATATTCCAGGAGGATCTAAAATTCCCACATTCAAAGATTTTTGATGGCTTCTAATCACTTTCCTAGGAGAAATGTTCTGCTGGTATTTCAGTATTATAATAATAACAACAAAAAAAAACTTGCCTGTTTAACTACTCTACTGCTGTTTTCAAAATCATTATACAAATACAGCACAGCACTTCCAAGAGGGAATTTTTACCACCCTTTATGTCAAAATGACAAACAGCAAGAAAGTGATCAACCAGCCAGGGACCATAATCGACCGGCTGGTGAGTCTCACGCATGTCCAAATACTAGCCGGTCCATTTTATGCATGAGCAACACGGGCACAATGGTGCAAACAGTCATATAGCCACACAGCCACACGCTAACATGTCATTAACGTGGAAGCACTTCACTGTGAGTGAAGACACAAAGTTCGCCAAACAAACTTAATCAGACACTTAAATCAAGGACCTTGTAAGAAACTAACAAAGGCAAAGTGGTTAAAGCTAACTGTTTACTGCAGTTTGGGGGAAACTGTAAAGAAAGCTACTTTCAGTTGCACTCTTATTCACAATGGGTCACCACCATAGGTAGCTCTACAGGTTTGGAGGAAAATTGTAAAGTTTAATAATTCTGTGATTATGAAAACTATATGTTGCATTGAAGAAAAGTTAATTTTTGCTTGGATATACTGTCGGTTATAGTTCTTAGAAAGAAAATCAGAACTGGCAAAATTTTCTATTAGGAGGTCAAAAAAAAATCAGAAATCAGAATCGTGCAAGAAAATGGCTTCTCCAAAAATATACTTATGTGTTATAATTTGGCCTTACAATCTTGCAATTTTTTTATAAGCACATACTATAGTTTGCATGAGTCCATTAGTCCATGCCTGCTGTTGCATTCATACAGTATGCTCACACATGTATGGCTCAGTGTCCAGATGCAGAATTGATTTATGTGAATGTTGGGGGGTGTTGAACTGATCAGTTAACATCAAAATTCCCCATGAACTACAAAATAACAAATCAGTTCCTGACCTTAAGCCCCCAACATCTTTAGTTGCTCCTGCACACCTGGGTGACAGCCCATTAAGTACTGTTTTGACACATACTGTCTCTGTTTTTAACGCTATCAGGGTGAATTGGCAGCATAGTGAAACATTAGTGGTAGAAATGCACTGGGCTGTGAAATAGATCATCTGCAGTGACAGTTATGGTGACTGTCAGAGTGTAGAGAGATTTAACTAGCTTTTTGTCTACATAAAATAAACATTGCATGGGGGGTTAAATGCACCAACATATGACTGCTTGGTGATAAATCAAGCACTTTCTAAGTACTCACTGCAGTAATGCACATTTTTATAAAGAATATAAAATAAAGAATACTGTATAGACTCTATAGATTTCATTTTCTGCAATTTTTTTAAGCTAGTTATTTCTAAAGAAATGAAACCGTCTCGTATAACACATCTTTAGTGCTACTTTTTTTTTTTTTTTACAGACTCTAAGCAGCCTTGCATTTACAAAACTCTTCAAGGTAATTTTCTTTCATAGTAATTGTTTTAGAGGACACATAAGGCTTCAGAGGTAGCATGGAAAACAAGGCACATGATTGCCAAAACTTGGGCTTTATCCAGAGATATAATAAATAAACAACATGCCATCTCATTCACTCACAATCTTGCACTTAAAGACTGAGGACAAGAAAGATACATAAATAATGGGGGTGTTAGATGGTAGATATATGTTAAGCCTGGGAACCGTCCAGCTCTGTGTTTTATGGGGCTAGTTGCAATGTTGATGAATATTTGCCGGTTCCGAATCATAGCTTAATGTCAGCCCACAATTTGTTGCAATTAGTAGGATGATTTATTGGAATGGCAAAGCTGAGTGCATGGTAACAATTAACACAGCTTTCTCTAGGCTTTTTTATTAATGGCATGTTGCACCAGACGAAGGTTTCAACCAAAGCTTAGTACATCTGCAGGCCTCTCAGTGTGTGGCACCATCTAACAGCAACCCAGTTCCACTGAAGCCAAACAGACTTCTATAGACTCTAATCCTTTTATTTTCTTTGTTTCTGTGGTGCAGTCCACTTTGCTTATTTACAGAATGCCTGTGTTCTATAACTTTTGCATAGAAAACATGTTGTAACCTGAGAGTTTTAAAAAAATGTTATTTTATGTATTTAGAACAATTTAGAACAATTATTTTTACGACACTGCACTTTTAATTCATCAAATGAAATAAAATAAGTGTGCGTATATTCCTGTGTGCGCACACATTTGGCTTTTTTAGTGTGTACTTTTTCAAAACTATGCAATGAGACAAAAAAAGAACCAAACAGCTGTTCTGTCTGGCAATAACAGGGTTCAAGTGGAGCGATGTGCCCCTAAACGGCTAATAAACGGCACAAAATGAGCCTGCAATTAAATTTATACACTTGATTGCACTGCTGTCATGTCCACTACAGGCTTATCGAACACCTGGGATCTATTTCCTAATAGAACCTTGGGGAGAGTGGGAAAGAGAAAGAGGGAGGGGGGGTTAACAAAGCAATCTTTTTTCCCCTAGTATTTTTGCCCGCTTTTACAGACATTTGTGGAGGATCCTCTTCACAGACGTCCAGGATTTGAGGTTTTTAAAGAAGAAAGACCAAAAAAAAAGGCTGGTTTTCATTGAATAATGTCAGTTTCCTGTAGCAAATGAGTTCTTGATAGATCCAAATTGCTGCATTGATTTGAATTCATTAGTGAGCAGTTTTATGACACACTATAATGAAAGGTCTGTGTTTACGAATTAAAAAAAAAAAAAAGGGAAGAACTGTAAAAATCATTTGCAATCCTAAGTGATTTCGCTTTCTAAATTTCATTATTTTGGATTTCAGTATTTTGAACNCACTGAGTTGCAGAAACAAATGTATGTTATTTGTAGCCCATCTCACCAAGTGGCATGCGTCAATATATGATAATAAATAATGTTACTAATCTAATGAAATGACAGATTCTCTCCTAACTGACTCCATAAGCGCTGACACTGCACTGCAATACCTCTCAGCCCAGCTTCAACACTTCATTTCATCATGAAAAAAGGTGTCAGCACAGCAAATTAGAATCGTTAATAAACCTTTATTTGATGGTGTTTGATAAAACTGTGACGTTACTGTGAAATCGCTCATCTTTTTCTCATGTTACACGCAGCATTCTCACTTTCATTTGTATCTCACTTTGAATAATAAGACCAAGCATCTTATGTCTTTTCCTTCTCCGATATGTGTTCTGATATGTATGCTTTTTTTTAAATTTTACTTACAAAACTGTGAAAACTAGTTTTAGCTTTAACATTACCTGTAAAACTCTAAAAAAAAAAAAAAAGAAGCTAATAAACACGATTTTGCTTCTTCTCTTTCTCAATATCAGTAAAACAGAAATATCGAGAGTTCTACTTGTCAGCAACAATGTTTGTACTGTATTGCGGTTAAAACACAGAAGTCATATGCGCAGTCTGTTTTCTGTTTCCTCAACAAAGAGCAAGAGTTCCTTCTCCCTAAATTTTCTTCAATTTACTAATTACGCTGGGCAATTTCAATGAGCTGGAGAGAGAAGTTTGGGCAGCCTAGGCCTACAATCTGTCTCTGACCACTGCTAAATCGCAAAGTATGTGGCAACAGGCCAACAATAATTTTGCTAACCCTTTTTTAATTGTGGGAGGGTCATTCACTATGCCCCACAGAGAGCATTAGGCACTGAACTGCAACTGACAAGGGCAGGTTTCCCACCAGCAAGAGGCACCTTGCAGGCAAGCTAAGAAGTCACAAAATGAGGGAGAAAAATGCAGAAATTAGTATGTTAAAGTTAAAGCCATCTTTTCCTGCCTGTTTTACTACAGTCTTGGACTGGCTAGATTTTTTTAAATCAGATTTGTATTTTGTAATTTATCTTGTACTAAATATAAAATTTTAACTTTTAAATGTATTGGGAACTCACATTTTGGCTTTTTGTGTGGTTCTCCTCCAATAGTCAGCTCCTTATTTGATTATGAATTCTAATTTTGTGACCATGTCAAGCAATTATTTGGCAATTTATGCCTCATTCTCTGTTTACCTGGTTCACTGAATGGCTAATAGTTCCTTAACTTTAGAGCCTTTAAGAAGTAGCCATTAAACAGTCAGTTCATTATGCTTCAAAGTTGACAAAGCCAATTTTCCAGGAATGCCAATATTTTTGTAGAGGATTCATCACCAAGAATGTGCAAATGAAGATATATTCATTCTCTCTGCTTTCTTACTCCTGCTTAAATTACCCCTTTTTGACAGCTGACTAACAATCATCATTATAGCTTAAGCAGTCACCTGCGAGAATGGCCATAAATCTTGTTAAAAGAACCCAAACTGTCTTTCACACTTTTTTCTATACAAGAAGCAACCTGTCTGTAAGCACTCACCATCTGTACATAGTTAAAGCTGTATGCACACAGATGGCAGCTAAACACTCTCAAAGTTGCTCCGTCCGCACGTCTAACCTTACAAAGCAAACTAATTAACAGTAAAATGCAGAGAAACGGAAGGAGCAGTTTGAAAGAGTTGCAATGGCTCTAATGAGGAGCGCGCGAGAGGAAAGTAATCTATATAGCAATGCTAAAAGCGATGGGGGGACTTTTACTGAGGCTTTAGCTTTACTGCCCTCTTTAAGATCCATATTAAATAAGGGCTGCTCATCGCCAAGCCTCTAACCCAGCACACAAGCCTTTAACAGCATGGCATGGCCATCTGAAAGGAGGGAACTGAATGGCGGAGCTGGAAAGGGAAGGAGAAAACCTTGAATGCCAAATGGAGCCTTTTTCACAACCACTACAGCCCTGAACTTTTCTACACATTACACGAAGGAGCTACATGGCAAAACGTAAATGTCCAAATCAGTCGTCTTCAAAGTTAAACGTGTTTTACCCCCGATAGCTTCTAACAGCCTCTGTAATGTCTGATTGAGGCAACATGAGAATAGAGCGGGGAATCGACTGGAGAATTCAAAGTGAATGCACAGGTGTCGTGTGCCCTGTTTTTTTGCATGCTCTGGAGGCACCACCCCTCGCCTAAACCAAACGGAGTAGTCTGAGTTGTGAGACCACATCTGTGCAGAAGTTGTTGTGTCATATAAATGAGAAAAGATTCTCACATGGAAAACTGTCAGAAGAAAGCCCGATGCATATCTAAAAGAAAGATGCACATTATTTTGGTACAGAGTTTAAAAGTCTTACCAACGATACCTCTGAAGAACTGTGTACCAGCTTCCTCCAGCTTAGTTACACATTAGTTTTAAATGTATTCAATTTATTCCCTTGGACAATGACAAGAAACGAGTGAAGTACTTGCATATTGTCCTGGTTGTTGTCTGTTTCACACAACTGTGTACCCACACTTTCTGAGTGCTACCGAACTGATGAAATTTATTTTGTTGAAAAGGAGGACAACTCCTTGGAAAGTTAATTAGTAAGAAACAAGCAGAGGAAAAAGCAGGAAACGAGAAATGACCCAGCTGCCAAAAGTAATAACGTTTTCATTATTTATTTCATTATTCATTTATGGATGTGTTCAGACAGAATTAATAATAGAAATCCCTGAGAGAAAATGTTTGCACTGGAACCCTATTACGAGCAGGCCAAGGCCAGTGGCACAGTTAGTTAACATGCACAAATGTACTGCCCCTGACAAATAACATATCAAGTGGAGCCCTGGATTATTTTGTGTTTCCAAACCTCTCTCTTTCAATTCTCTACCTTTCATTTAATTGTTCCAGTCAAGGTTAAGGTTGTATTCAAACAGTTACTCCCTGCTACCTTCATGGAAAAATAATAGAATTTAAGAAAAACTAAAGCAATAAAGCAATCATCCGCTGCCAAATGCTGTGAGAACTGTATCGCAATAATCACCGTGGCATCCACTTAAATGTCTGTTGCTCTGTTTTCATACATAAGTAAGATGTCCATTTCTCCCTGAGAAAACCAGTAATGAAGCACAGAATCAATTAGAAGTCCCTTTGGAGAGTCGAATTTGTGCTGTTCCATTACACATTTCTGTTTTTTAGTCCAAATATTACATTGCATGATATTCCCTGATCTGGCCTGTGTTTGCTTTTCTCACTGTTTACTGCAACACTTCCAGGCCAACTCACATTTGATTTCCTCCGCCGAGAATCCAAGCACGCTCCCAATACACACAAAGGAGAAAATGAGCCCGGAAAGGAGTAGTGGCAAATCATTCAAGGCTGTCCAAAGATCTCTATTACAAAAGCAGATTTTATTTTCACTTCCAACACAGACATCTCTGTTAAAAAGCATGTCAAAGGCAACTGGGATGGCTGGTTTTTCTCTTGGCATATTATGTTTTTACTTATCAAATGTGTTTCCCTTACCATCGTCCCAGCCACAACCCACCCAACCAATTCCTGGCTTTACTATATTAAGTAAAATTGAGAACGCATGGTGAGGGACCGAGTGCCTTGGTGGGTCAGCACGTTTGTATCTTCAGAGGATGAGGCGGTAATGTGTTAGTGTGGGTGTGTGTTGGGGGGGAGGACAAGTGAAATTAAAAAATAAATAAATAAGAAAAAAAAAGAAAAAAACCTTGACCGTGTGTCAGCTGAGCATTTTTACATTAACCATACACGAGGCATTTCTTTCTTGCTCTACTATTCTGTGCTCAAAGCACAAGGGCCACAGCCATGTGTGAATAATCACACAGAGGGCCTCAGAGGTGCCCTAACCGCCTTACAAAAGAAGGCTAGGTGCAAGGGCAGATGGGGGAGGTATAGGTTGTAGGATTTGAGAGATGGAGGAGGGGTTGTAAACGTTAACACGTTGAGGATTTGGATATCTTCACAAGCCTGTCTCATTAGCTGCTAATTGGCAAGACTTTTCCCTATCTATTGTCTTTTGTTCTGCATTAACATTTCTTTTATTATTATTTTTTGAGCAATGCAGAGAAGCAAGTAAAAGAAAGCCTAAGGCAGCGAGACAGTCAGCTATACATTTCAAGTGCTCCATGCTTCACTGAGAGAGAGTTAAGCCCATATTACAGCAATATAAACAGTTCTGTCCTATGATTAACCTTAAAAGCAACTGAGTGCAAAACTAAATGCTAAACCTTTTCAACTAAATTAGCACAGGAAATCAC
>JASGAU010362089.1:0-28917 GCA_030220045.1 Australoheros facetus
CTCAGTATGCAGTCAAGTTCTCCAGAGTCCTGCTAATGACTTCTATGTTTGACTCAGGTGTGTTGGATCAGGGACACATCTAAAACCTGCAGGACACCGGCCCTCGAAATCTGAATTTGAGGATCCCTGGCCTGGAGTGTTTTACCAGCACTTCTCTTTGTTCTGTTGAATGCAGTGAATCGTCTCCATCTCTCTCACGTGGCACAGTTTTACTCCTCTCTTTCTCTCTCCATTGAGTTAACCAATCAGCACGCCTTTCAGAAAGGAGAGACCTTTTGGAGATATGCCTTCAGTGGTAGCCACACATCATTACATGCATCAGTTTTGTTGGAAACAATTACTAAACCACTGCCACACGTGGTTTAGAAAGCATTAAAAAATGCGGTGTAATAGGTTTTCCAGCATGCAGGATTAAAAAAACAGACAAGCATATCATACACACATGAAATGATTTTTATGGTTTTAAAGAGATCTCATCTCTGCAGGCGCCTCAAACCACCCAAACTGATGAACACAGCACGAAAGATAAGCTCTTTTTTATATTGGACTCAAGTTCATCGAGGTATCTTTAAACAGCAATAACTTATTATTAACCAGAATATAACCGTAAGCAAATATGGGGAATAATTCTTGTTGAACAGTTTCAAACTAATGAAACCAGTTATTAATTTATGAGTGCCCTAACTGACCAATAGAGGAACTCACATAGGTTCCTTGGCCCACTTGGGATTAGAACCAGTAGTTTTAGAAAAACAACTCTCAACATGTTCTCATCCAGAAGCTTCAAATTACTGCTGTTTTGCTCCTGGTGTCACAGAGAAGCGTGAGATGCGTACAAGGTGTACTTTGGCAGTGTTGCTGCGTCACACCAGTCACAACAGTGCTGGATGCCCAGCGATAACAGTCATCTTTTGAAGAACTAATAATACTGCATTAGGAGGTTGGAGGAATGGTGGAGTGAGCCACTAACGTACGAGCCAAGAAGCAGTGGTTCATGGCTTCTTTGGCACCTTGTTTCACTTATTGTGCCCCTGTGAAAAGGTGGAGGAGCACGACATAAATTTACAAAGGAATTTCACCAAATCAAAATCAGAACAGTGATTTAGCAGCAATGTGGGACATTTAATTCTCCACACAGGTTTAAAACAGGAAGTGACCACGAGTGGAAGCAATTTTACTCCAGGGTGAACCGAGGCCAAAACAATAAACAAGACAGAAGTACCTTTCCAGAAAAGTGCTGACTAACGCTAAGTGGAAACAAACTGAAGGGGAAAAACATTTGCTAAACATGGTAGCTTGCTAAGGTAACCAAAACAGGAGAAAACAGTGCACACAAAAAAAGGCAGTTCAGCTCTTTAACATCAACTCTATATATTATTAAAAGTAATTTAATCTATTTGCAGCAGAATTAACAATATGAACCAAACTAATGGACATGGAGTCTAGCAATGTTTCAGACTTTGTAGGAGAAAACCAAAGACTGTATATAAAACATGGACAAAGCCAGTGTAATGTCACGCATTGACTTTGGACTCCCCATTCTGAAGCCTTGATGCTGGCATTTTGGCCTAAGCCATGGCCATGCTATTTTATTTATCTAATTATTTTCTCTGGAGCCAAAAGTGACCAAATCTGGATGAAAGGATGGATGCTCAGCTATCAGCTAATGCTTATGAGCTTGGTTAAAAAGATGCATCTACAAACTGTTTTTGTGCAACAAACAGACACAGAAGTAACACACTAATAAAATACTAGAGCAAAACTGGAGCACACAGCAGTCAGTGTCAAATAATTCTATTAAAAAGACTCCAAAAGGCACCAAAAGTACAGAAGAGATCCAGTTCAGTGACTCACAACAGCAGAAGTGAGCTCTAGCAGACAGTGATTGACAACAGCTTCCTGTGTCAGCACATGTCACTCCATGTGGTGGCGCTCCTCCTTTGAGCTTTGTGAGTGTAACTCAAGTGTAAGTTCAGAAAAAGTATCCTCTTCCGTTGAGTTGCTATGAATTGAGGACCAGGCTGTGAAAACGCTTTTTAACACTTTCTTTGTGAGGGCTGACTCGCTTTAGGGGCCAGCCTCAAGTGGACGTGAGAGGAACTGCAGTTCTGGCACTTCCGTGCTGGCTTCATTTTTAAATGGGTTTGGAAGCTGAGGACAGGAACTGTCATTTGCTGTCATTGGCGTGCTGGCACACACGGGCTTTTTAAATGGCAGGATGCTGTGGAAGATCATCCTGCAGCAGACAGTTTCCAGGGGCAACCCAGGAACCCAGCCAATCAGGAGGAAATGTGCAGATGGACACTCAAATATGTAAAATATGGCCACAAAAAAAAAAACAGAAAAAGTTAGTCTCAGTTATTCACTTGCTTACTAAGATTCTTGCTTTCACTGCTTACGATTAGGACACAAAGCTACCAAGTAAGGTTTAGGAATGATTGTAGTTTTAGATAAAATACGACCCTTCACAGCATTAAGAACAGGCTGGAAGTACGCACTGCTTTTTATATGGTCTGTTCTATCGCTGCACCTTACAGATATATTACTTTACTGGCACAGAGCTGAGAGTTGGGTGTGTGGGACTTCTAGCTTGATCTCTTCTGTCTACACTCTATTTCAAGGAATAATTGAACATGATGTCTGAAGATACAGCATTCAATTAAGTTATTTGGCGATTAGACTCTGATGACCCATCATAGCAGACCGGATTCTCAGCGGTGATAGGAATTAGGACAGGACCCCCCAGAATCCAGATGCTGGTGGAAGTGAAGATGAAGATGGAGGCTTGGATGGAGCTGTGAGTGACCAGGTTGAGGCAGAGATGGGGAGGAGGCGGGTTGCACAAATAAGGGTGTGAAAGGCAGAATGCCGGAAAAGCATGGATATAAAGTACGCAGAATGGAGGGTGACTGGAGGTGGGGGGTGAGAAGGCGGGTAAGAAAATGATTGGACTAGATCAGTGATGTCAGCACTGAGTCTGACAGCATGAAAGTGCAAGTAATGCAAAGAATAGACTAACAGCCGAACACCCAGGAAAGCAGGCAGATGATTAGACTGAACTTATATGAGCTTCATTTAATGAACTGCTGAACAAAATAAAGGCTAGAAAAGGGACAGATTTGACTACAAATGCATAAACAGGATAAAGTTTTCCTGGTTGTTTTATCTAGCTGTGAAAATAAAAATGACTAGCAGAAAACTGTCACTGAATGTGGTTTATGTAGTCATATCACTGACTTGTCACCTCTTAAGGTCCTTCTAAAAGCTTTGATGCAGTCGCCCTCTGTGCTTTCATTGTGTTAAAGAAAGAATCACATCACAACCACAAAAGCCTTACCTTAAAAAAAAAAAAAGACTTCCATGGGTGACCTGTTTGTTCTGAAATCTGCAAAAAATAAACTGAGAAACACACACGCTCAAAGAAAACTGCACACACGTGTACAGTGTGCACGCCAACAGGTCAGCGCTGCTATCGACATCTGATAATGGAAGTTCCAGCCTGAAGAAAGGGCTTCCATCTGTGGTGACCAGAGAAAATATTATGATTAATTAATAACAAGATTGATTGTGCCAAATGTTCCCCACAAGGTCCTTTTTTACATCCAAAAAGTAGATCCCATGGTGCCTTTTCCAAGAAAGCACTGTAAAAGCTTGGATGACAGATGCAAGTTGAAGAAAATGGCCACGACTCAAGCAGCTGTCATGAGGCATTGGTGAATATTATTTTTAATGTTTTCTAAACAACTGTCACAGACATGCTAAGTAAGTGCATGAGTCCACATGGTGAAGCTCAGCAGAACCTTGGCTGCTGACTGCAGCAGAGGCAAAAAGCCGTTACTGACTATATGTGGAAGGTCTTCCAAATGCTGTTTTAGTGTTGCATTGTTATGAATTTTAATGCAGCGATTCTTTCTGCTGCAGAATTATACATGAAATCTTTTTGGAGCCCTTTCAGTCGTGGAAACATTTTGCAGGATATTTCAGTGAGTGACACTCAGCCCACGTTGCAGGGAGCAGAAGCTGGCTTATGTCCCTGCCTGACTTGGCATCATGTAGAACTGGCTGCAGAACAGTGTGTGCGCCTGCATGCATCCTTCTGTGTGTGTGTGTGTGTGTGTGTGTGTGTGTGTGTGTGTGTGTGTGTGTGTGTGTGTGTGTGTGTGTGTCAGTGTTTGTATATGCGAACACACTTCCAGAGTCATTCCTGTAAAAGAAAATCTAGTTAAAACAAACACGAGTCTCTTCTTACAGCTTTTAAGTTTGAGATAAACAGTGTTAGAAAAGTTACTGAGGAAGTATAAGCAGTTAATTTTTACTTATTAGGCTTAAAAAGTAACAATGCTGCAGAACTTAAAACTTGATGCCACAAGGAAATGTATTCATTACACACAACTATTGTTATATTTTCTTTTGTTTAGCTTGAGCTAACCTTGAGTGTTTTGGGAGCGTCAAAATTGAATACTGCTTTTTAAAGATGATGTGGTTCTGTTGGCCTCATCAGAATGTGGACTTCAACAAACGTTGGGGTGGTTTGGAGCTGAGCATGAAGTGGCACCACCTCCAGGTTTGAGGCCGCGTTTCTAAAGAAGCGTTGCTGCCCAAGTGAGGGAGTTCAAGTATTTTGGGAAGTGCCGGGAAGGTGGAGCATGAGACGGCTGCCAATTGGTGCGGCGTTGGTGTAAAAGTCCGCACATGTTTCGACCCTCACCTTTGGTCACGAGCTTTGGTTGGTGACCAAAATGATGAGGTTGCAGATATAAGAGGGAGAACTCAGTTTCTTCCACATCCACTCATTTGTACTGAATTTTGTCTGTTTCATATCTTGGAATGGAAAGGTTTTTACCAGAAAAACTGTAATACAAAATGTATGAGATCCCCAACAAATGGGGCTTTATCCAGAATACATTTCGACCTGGTGTCCACTTTGGGTCTTCTTACTTTATTATTTTATAAAATAACTTGGTCTATGTATTGAACCAAAAATCAAGTTACCAGAACACATAGTATTTGAGAACTGCTTTTTTTTTTTTTTGTGATTTAGTGGTTGTTTGTAAAGCTAGAAAAAATTATTATTCCAGATAACATGTAGTTCAACTATGATAAATGCAGAGGAAAGTTTTCTTAGAGCACCACATCTTTATAAATTGGGTTTTACTTGGACACGGTGAAGTGACTCTGGGAATGTGAAGGGTTTTGTGTGTGTATGATCTCTCTTAAGCCAGCAGCTAAAGTAATCCTTTGATTCTGCATGATCATGGTTTGTGGCTATCTGGCCAGCGGAGCCCTTGAATAAGAGGTATTGTGTTTATATATCAGACTTCTAAAGCAAACACTTGATACTCAAATTCCTCTTTTCAAATATACATGGCTTATGAAGAAATTGGCCCAGAGTATTGAAAACAAGCTTATTATGAGTAAAGAGAGGCAGATTCATGACTGACAGGGCTGAACATTAAACACAGAGGGTTTCCTGGAGAGCAGAAATGACTAAGAGTCAGAGACATGGCACAAGACCCTGTTTTACACGCCTTAAATCAGTTTTAACCAGGCCAACTGCAAATATTACACGGAATGTTTTCCCCTCCTGCGACATAAGATTGATTGTGCAAAACACATAAATTACTTGATCTAAGGTGGCTTTAGAAGACATAAGCCCCCTTCAGCCTGAGTGACATCACGGGCCAGACATTTAATGTACTTCAGACACCGGCCAAGGCAGTCAAACACCAAATAAACACATCTCCTTGTAATGTGGATTTCATAGGGCCCACACTAGTATGTTTAAGGCCCAATGGAGTCTGTCAAAGTCAGAATGCATTACCAACTGGTGGTCTAGTGTTATGTGGTTTGCGTTTTCTTACACAACAAATAAATTTGTCCGAATGTCCACCAACCACTGTGCCAGTTATCAGTCTGCTTCTGTGGGGCTATGCATGTTGACGATATGCTGATCCCCGTTATAATATTATAATAAAAAGCACATGCTCTGCTGTGGCTCAAATATTGGGGGAAGACATCTATCCCTCCCCTCCCTGCGTTACTATGTTCTTTCCACAGCTTTCCATCCTAGATTTATTAAGCCGTAAACACAGGTCAAGTCGACTTTCAACACATCAAAGTCTCGTCCTTCTGCTGCCAACTCGGATGGACAGAGGCCTTCCAAGGCTACAAAGGCGCCGACTCCAGTCCTGAGAGAGGATGTGGAGCTGCATTTGCCTCTATAAATGTAATCACGTTCATTGGCTCTCCCTCTCTCTGGGATAGTTTGGCACTGCAGGTGGGTTGTGTTGCTGTGGGATGAGATTTCCATTCGTCAGTTTCACCAGAACAGATCTTTTGGGACCTTCCAGACTCCTGTTTCTCATTCGAGAGTGCATTTGGTAGATAGAAGTTTTAAAAACTGTGTGTGTGTTCAAGATGGGGTTTTTTATTATTATTTTGTTTTGTTTTTTTCTGTGGAGGCCTGTTGCCAGTGTATGTATTTCATATTGTGTGGCTTAGAATAGCAGAAGCGGTACACATGCAACTTTTGTACTTATTTAAGCCTGAAGCCTTAGATCATCTCTATTAAAGCACTGCAATTTGTCTTTTTGATATGAACTATAAAGCACATTTAATTACTGGACTGCTGCAGCATAGCAAACATTTATGCCTTTTAATGTAATATAAGAAAGAGCTCCAGAAAACTGGGTGGTGTTGGGTGGGTGGCGGGGTCATCTAATCATTTTGACATCATGCTTTATCAAGACTATGTGTAATTCAGGGTCAGGCCATGGGCAATTTCTGATGACACAAAGTGACATAGCTCATAATACTAGAAATACATAATACTGAAAATATGAGGTGCTTCATCAGTGACCACACAGTGTCGCTTTTTGCATCAAACACAGTGGTTTTGAGCTTTCCCCTTAGCTTTTGTGGTCCTGAGATTGTTTTGACCAGCGTAAGAGTGTCATGCCAGAATGGTAAGAGTAGGAAACCCAGCGTAAGCTCTGTCAGAAACTTCAGCTCTGAGTTCTGTCAGAAATGAGCTGCCACCTCAAAAAAAACCCAAAAACAAGTCCATTAATGGTCGACTTCCTCTGTAGTTTGCTACATGTTTTTAAAACATCTGCACACACGGACCGATGGCAGGGATGAGGGGAAAAGGATGTGCGTGGAGTGCTGGGTCGGGAAAGAGTGCCAGGCAGCAGCAGTATGAACTCTCTCAACATTATTATGTGTGAAACATTCCACACTTAACTTTTTAATGTAGTGCCCTTCATACCTGCTGGACTGCAGGCTTACTTGTGATTCTTAGAGTTTCTAAAAGCAGAATGGGAGGCAGAGCCTTCGCCTATCAGACCCCTCTCCCATGGAACCAGGAGAGGAGTCTTCAAACGTTCCTTTTCTCTTATAATTAAGGCTGGATCAGGTGACTCTGAGCCATTCCTTAGTTAGGCTGCTGGGGATCTTCCCTTGATGCACTGGGCTTTAATCTCCACTATTCACTGTTGCATTTACACTACTATTGTTACTCATAATGTTCTGTTACTGAGAGCTTTTGTTTTGTCCTAGTCTGTCTATTCTCCTTCCCCCCAAACAGCAGGTGTAGGTGTGGAAGTTTGTGACGAGAACGGCATCTTTGAGCGATCTTTTTAACCAAGAGACCAACAGAGCAGAAAGACGATAACCGCACACTCTTTGCTATCTGTTCACATTTTACTCTTTTGAATCCTCTCCACCGTCGGTGCTGTATTATGTTGACGCTATAAAAACTCGATTTCTAGCAAAAGCCTCAAGCCACGAGAGAGCGTTCAACAACGAAACAAGACACCATGTTCAGATATTTGTTTTACTTCCACCGTTTATTGTCATCAGTGTGACTCGGCGGGATACCAAAACCCCAGTTTAACAGCTACTCTCGCTGACACCGATGTTTTCTGTGGCCTTTAAATTATACCTCGGTGGAGCGAGATCTGGCAAAACAAAACACTGGCTCAAGATGATTTTAAATAAAAAAGACATCCAGATTGATATGATTCCAAGGATTGGGAAAATCAATCAATCAATTTTTAAAAAATAAAATGATGTTTCTTTAGGTTTCAGCTTCTTCCCTTCTTGTACCACTTTCACCAGATGCACCTGGCCATACAGAATCCTGCCTTCTAATTTATTCATATCTGAGGTAACATTTTCTTATCTTGCCAACAACAGAAGTCGAGCGAAACTAATCCTGAGGCAACTAAAAAGTGTTCCTGTCTCTCAAGTTGAGACATTCTATCAGCATCTAAAAGACAGAAAGAGCGAAAACGGGAAAATAATCTACAAATAAAGCACTTCAGAAATCCTCTTTTCATCATCATGATGGAACATCGGACCCGGAGCGTGGCCTGCAGTTCTCAGCCTTAATGGATTGAGATAATGGCTGGAAAATTGTTCCCAGGCACTGTCTTCGCTCTGTCCTGCTGAGTTCAGGGATCCGGGGAGTAAAATAATCCAATTTTTCCTTCCTTTATCTCCCAGACTGCAGGGAAGAAGCGAGGGGGCTTTGAAATGCCATGTCTACTTGTCATGACCCCTTTTGTGTTCCCTCCGCCCATCTGTGGACCCGGCTTTAGACGCCATCCCTTTTCCAAGGGCTCACTGTCATGGCCTCAAATAAACCTGCTGGAAGTGCCAGCCCTGTTTTCCATTTTCCTGTCGTTCTTTTTTTCCTATTTCTTTCTCCCCCACTGTTTATCAGACACTGGCCTCTCCCAAAATGAGGAGTCTCTCATGGTTAAGTGGTAGAGTTCATGCCGAGGTTCGTGGAAATTCACCAGGTCTCTTACAAACTATTGTGGTGAGAAAAAGCTTGAGTCTGATCACCGGGATGTGAGCCACGCCAGACTCCCCTGTGTCAGGAATGAGTATACAATGCGTAATAAGCACTTCTGCTGCGTGCTAAGTTGGTCCGGTCATGACATCCTTAAGCTGAGGGCTGTGCCAGCTCTCCTGTTACAAAGACAAATTGTGCATGCAGAATTTCCTGGAGTGGCTCCGAAAACGCTCCCCCGGTCTTGCAGCCAGGCACTCTGCGGGGACTTGCACTTGAGAGATTTACTGCCATAATTTGGTCCCTGCCCTCATCTCGGTTCCAGTGAAATCCTGTCAAACACTAACTAAGCCACCTGATTAGCTAAGCAACAGGTTTCCATGAGGACGATTCGGCACCGGCGTCGGGATAGCTTCGGGGAATAACGACTTCAGCGGGAATCTCAAACGATAAGACAGAACTCCACCTTGGCAACTGGGAGTCAAAACAGTGAGACAACTTTAAAGGAATTCAGGTGAACCCTGATTGGTGTGTGTACTGCAGCCCTGTTTGTCGGGTGGTGCTCGATCACAGCAGCAAGATGGGAGCATTCCACAAATGAGGCGCACCTTATATTTTATTCTGACCTCTGCTCGCTCCCAAAATGACTTTCCTGTGACACACTGTGATACCCGATCAGCGCTCTATCGCATGTAACTGAAGGCTCACAGATGTGAAAGAGCAGGACATGGGAAGAAAATCATTTCACATCTGTAAAGACAGTTTGATTGCCTCCATTCTCCTCTGAAAGCCAGCTTTGGAAACCTATGAACTCTTCCACAGTTAGTCATTCTTATTTGTGTATCCTCATAACTTGTTTGCTGGGATTTTTGAAGTTTTTAAACATGCTCTAAAATATCCCATGGAATTTTATGATTCTAATAAAACAGTGAATTTCTGAAGGGTGAAAGGAAGTTATGTGAAATATGCTGAGAAGTTGTTTTAATTCTGATTTATGTGGTATTGGTACGTATCCCCTGGTGCACATTATTCAAAAACATACTAATTTTCTGTGTTCTAAAAAAAAAAACTGTACCAGAAAGCATCACTCGGAGGCAGTAGTCTGCAGGCTTTGATGTACCCTGCCACCCCTTGACGGTAAAATATTTGAACGTTGGGTGTTAAATCGGTTACACGCATTCCTCACAGGCTCCTGGTAATTTACATTCCCAGTCTAGGTTTGTCTAATTACAAACAAATAAAACAAACAGACTGAAATGGTTACATAAACAGTGACTGTTGGCATGAATAACTTCATTTTTCAATACACATACCAAAATTTGGCAATCCACCCAAACAAAATTATTTGGCTAAGGGTTTTCCAAAAGAAATCCAATGGCGTGCAACATAAAGCATCATGCATAATGCATCACTGACGGACCTGTGATGTATCCCCTCTTGTTCCCAAAATGAGCTTACTCATACTGTAGCGTGAGTGAGTCAGGGGGGAGTCAAAGTAAATGACCCGTGGATAAAGTACATCACGTCATCCCTGCAGCTTCAGCCCACTAATCTCACATTCCACTGACAGAAATCTTCTTTTTCTCCACGGATCTGGCTACTTGGACCCTCTTTAGTTTGCCATAGTCAAGTTTTGGAAGTATGAATGAAGTCCGGTCCAAAAACCATGTGAAATGTAACCTATAATCTGATAAAAGTAGCTAAACAATGTCTTTGGTGACCCCTTAACACAAGGCGTGTAGTGTTCAGAGAGATTAATGTACATGTTTATTCTTCATCCAGTTATGCATCATTCATCCTGATTGGCCACGGTCCGCGGATCAAACAGTGCAGCTCATATGTTTTGGGGCGTGATGGGCTGGCTGCCTCAAGCACATGGCGGTATGAGCTATTCATCCCCCATCTGATACTGTGGGTGGTCCCTATCTCACCGATACATGACTAAGACCCTCTGTAATTTCAAACCCATTGAGAGATGCCTCGTGTGTCCCTCCGCTCGTTTATGCCTGCGTTTAAACTTGGTTGGAACATCTTTTGCTGTTTACCTGTGGCCCAGTGTAGCTGAGAGAAAGTGTGGGAATCACAGAGGCTCTCCTGCTCAATGTAGTTTCCCATCTACTGTCAAATTACACAAATATTAGATCCCAAAATTGCTTCATATCAGTGTCACCCTAAATGATGCTACTAGAGCTTAAGAACATTAATTTAATGATGAAAAAAGGCAGTCAGCCACCCGGGAGTCTAAGATGAAACATTTTTTTTAATCCAAAAGAACAAAATGTGAGGTTTCTATGACATGTGACACCCGTGCTGGGACTAATCCTCTGTTGGACAGAGAGATGTTCTGATTTGCTCACACACAGCACACGGTGTGCTCCGTTACACATCGTTCTCATTCCTTAGCTGGCAGGAACAATCGCTGCTGTTACCATTGCTGTCTCCACCTGTACAAGTTTGGGGATTTAGTGGCGTTATTAAATATTTACTTATACTAAAGTAACTGATGTAAAACCACACCGATGAATGAACTGGTTATTGATTTACAGGAACCACATGCAACCACTGCTTTTAATATTCGAGAACAAAGTGTAATGTCAATTGATTTTCCCAGTAAAGCATGGTATTGGAAATTTCACTACCATAAGGGAATGCATTTTTATATGTTAATGTGAAAGAGAATGTTGTGTAGAGGTGGATCTAAGTATGCATGTTAGTGCTTACACAATCCAATCCAATTTTGACTTTTATATTTTACTAGATGAAGATAAATTAGGCAGCATAGAGCACAATAAGTGCACAAATGCATCGTCAGTCTTTGTAGTCTGTTTCTCTTTTTTTTTAATATCACAGACTGTGACATAAACAGCCACCTGACCTCTGCTGGTTTGCTGTTAAATTGGATGTGATCAGGTAGTACTAACAATGGCAAACTGCACTGCACCTGTACTCCACTGTGATCAAACAGGAGCCTCCATGGCTCAAAAAATCAAAATCAACACAAAGGTGCCAACAACTGCAGTTCCTCTTGTGGCCACTTGAGGCCGGTTCCAAATGTGAATCAGTCCTCACAGGCTCACATGACAAAATGCTCAACCTAGCAGCATAAAATGTTTATAGCCTGGAATGGAAACGATTTCCCCCTTCATGAAAACTCTATGGTGTGAGGTCTTTTAATTTATTTTTTTTAAACCTAATTATTTTTAAGAATAAGGTTGTGTCTATATTGATGTTCTGACACATTCAGCTCTCTGCTAGGTCTAGTCTCTAATTTGAGTGACTGCACTTGACTTCTTGACTAGGTTTATGCTGTTGGTGCCATTTGTAGTTTTTTTTTTTTTTTTAATGGAATTAAAGCCCATTTGTTAACTTGAGACCAAAAATACATTTATTTTTGCTTCTAATTTGGACATTTTAACATAGGAGTCTATGGAGACTGGCTTGCTTTTAGAGGTAACCTCAAGTGTCCACACTTGATAAAAACTGAATTGTTAATTTTGACTTTGATTAGAAGATTGTCATAGGCCCCTGATAACCAACCTCAGATCCACTATCGCAGTTTTTATGTAAAATAGCTCTTAATATTCTCACTAAGCATGCCAAGCTCTATGATTTTCTCAGTTTGCAGACTGGTTTGGACCCCAGTCTGAATTCATATTTTTCTTTTTAGGTTCCATTACATGACACTTATCAGCTTCACTTTCTGTGTGGTTTTAAACACTGTGCAAAGCACAGCTTCCTTCTTTTCATTCTGTCTTTCCTCATTTAGCCGTCTGCTTCTGCTGACTCCCCATTCCTCCTTCTTTTTCAATTGTTGGCAGTAACACACAGCAAACCCATCATCTCAGGCTACGCTCCCCAATCATGTCCTGCGATTGGAAATGGATATCCAAACATAGAGCAACCTATCATCTTTACATTGCGGCTAATACGAGTATTGGAGGGGTGTTTCCAATAACACAGGCGCAGCACTGAGTAGCCACACAAGTTCACAGGGAGGTTGGAAAGACCACATAGGAAAGGGAGGGGATGTGCAGGAGAGAGAAGCTGAGAGCCAAACTGAAGAAGAGAGGGGTAAACAGAAGGACAAACTTTCACTGAGTCTTAAACGCTGATAGATAAGACATTAAGAGTTGGTGAAAGCTTAAGACCGCCTCTTATTAACGCAACACACCAAGGAAACAAAGTTCATTGACCCTGGTGTCAAAGTCCTTACTGCCACAAGTGAGACCTTTCAGAGGTGCAGCATTACAGCCTGCAGGAATATACAGTTTATCATTGATAAATTACTTACTTTAGTTTAAATTTATCAGAGATTGTCTGTTCAGAATGATACTTTTGCATTCAGACTGGAGCAGCCAGCGATCGAAACACCAACCTTCCAATGGGTAGATGGCCTGCTCCACCTCCTGAGCCGCAGTCACCCCAAAGCCACGTCTTAGCTTCAGCTCAATTTTGGAACGTGCACTGATAAAGTTCATCTTTGTGTTATCATTAAGTGCACAAATGCATCATCTGGTAAACTACTGTAGTCTAAGGTCTAATGGCCAGCATGTTATCATGTTTTCTCCTGCCTGACACTTTGCTGTCAGGATTATAATTCCTTTCAGTGTTCATGGTTCTATTGGGGGAAATGATAAAATAGGGCTTTGCTTGAGTCAGAGTGATTCATAGGTGCAACAAATGTGGCCAAGAACTAACTGAGTCCCATTCCAGCTAACTCACTCACTGTTCACAGTGACCATCAATGGTGCAGACAGTGTTTCCAGTATTCTTAATGTCACGATGTACCCAACACCACCCAGTAAAAATTTACTGTCTATTTGAGCAATTCTTCAGCGGTGACCAGTTTTAGAACAATCAAATAATTTTGAGGTCATAACCTTTTTAGTAGTAAAATTCTCCCTTTTGGTTCAGGAAGATTTCTCATGTGATGCGTATCTCACCCATTCAGACCTTTAACTGTTCCTTTGGAACAGACTCGACAAGGATTGCAGTATTGTGTCTGAGTTTGCATTGTTCATACACACAGACCTAGGGCCCCATTATGCACGCCACATTACCTGCTGCAGTATTCTGCTGAACAATAGGTGTCGCCACGCTGACAAAACCTGCACATCAGGTTCATCTGGTGTACGAGAAGAATTCAAAACCAGGCAAAGAAATCATAGTTTTTTTGGGGGGGTTTTTTCTCAATGTTTTTTCCAGAAAGTCTCAGTCCAGCACACCTGCAAAGCAGCACCCTTCTACAACAGGTACAAGGGGCTCGTGTTTCATCTTGCCTTTGCCTTTGGCTATCACTTGTAATGCTTTGGATTTCCACACAGAAAGCAAATGTGAGTCCTGGTTATAGGTCAGCAGCATAAGCATATCTCCTGTCTGGCTGCTGACAGCAGAGTCTCCCAAATCAAACACACAAGATGGAAGTGAAGGAGGCTGAACCAAAACAGCAGTTAAGCCAGTTTTAGTCGAGACCGTCGGTGCAGTGAAACTGAGACACATCGAGCTCTTCTGTGTTTCTGTCACAGCTACTTTTGTGCCTCTGAGAAATCACTTGGTTTTTAACACTGTTCACCCTGCTGTGCTTTAAAAAAAAAAAAAAAAAAAAAAAGCACACTTCTTTTCACCGAGAAACCCAAACTCAGACGATCTATCAGCTCAATACTCGCATGCTGTACAATATATTTAAGAAAATGTTCCAAGGTACACTTTGGTTTGTGGATGAGCAAAGAAGACAAGACAAATTGTCTGGCGACACCGCCACGTATTTTAACCATCTGCTTGTTGTTCCCAAGTCACAGAAAAGAAATATTACATCAGTTGACGTATTACATCAGAGACGATTAAGTTACCTATGTATTTTCTCTGTGTCTGTTGCTATGATGGAGGGTGCCTGTTTGTTTTCGAGAGCGCGTCGCCCCTATAGCCATCTTCCTCCTCATGCAGGTAGCCCCGAGGGAGAGAGAATGGAGCTCTTTGACAGGAAAGAGGAGGGGGAAACCAACCACCATGTACTGCCTGTGCCTGGGCTCATTCTGTAATGAAATGGCCTGTGTCATGGAGGCCTTGTCCAAACAATGGGCCTATTCAACCTGGAGAGGAGTCACTGTCAGGACCAGGCTGAATACGATACCTCTGATTCAGGGCTGCAGTCCCTTGTACTATTTTTTACTCTGTCTGCTGTCGCTGTTACTGTTCTCTCCCCTCTTTTTTCGCTCTTTCACCTTCTTCCCTCTGATTCTTTGCTGCCTGTCTTTTCTTCTTCCTTGGATGTCAGCCTAAAGAAAGATCTTGAAACACATAGTGTGGTCGCGTACGTGTTTTTAGTCACATCATTGTTCACATGCCCATTGAAGCCATTTTGGTTTTATAGATTACTGTATAATATTTCATGCTATTAAGGTTTTTTTGGTATTTGCTTTTTCAGCTCTTTGGACCGTTTGAACCAACTTAAAACAATTCAGCAGCCACTTGGAATTATTTTATCTAATTTCACCCTTCTTTGTTAGTTTTTAAACCGCTTCATACCACTAATAGAGAAAATTGTCCATGGTTAAATTGTAATAGGAAGAAACCCAGAAAAGACATAAGACTAGCCCTGCATTAGTATATGGTATAGTATATAGTATATTAGCTTCATACTCACTAAAAAAAAATCATGACATTTGGCCTTACGCGCATTTTGAACCTCACTCTGTCCCACTACACCCCAACATCGTCCTTTACAGGAACCTGCTGTCCTCTCAGACCACTTTATTACAAATTATTTGTCCAGCTGCCACAAAAATATTGCCTACCCCAGCTTTAAGATCAAGTACATGCTGGATCAGGTTTTAATTTACAGTATGGGCCACTTTTGATCTTTTTGTAGGTGGGCTTGATCACCAAAACGATTGGCTAATAACATAAAAAACAAACNCCCCCCAGCAACTTCAAATTGTTCATCTTTCTTTCAGTGTAAAAAAAGTCTGAGAACATTCTGAAAGTATTCTCGCTTAATGAACCATCAGTTTACAAAACTGGCGATATATTCAGAAAAAGTCCAGTTTTAACCACACGTCTCAGTTTCTCTACATTCAGCCAGTCCGAGTCATTACAAAGAAATGCTGCTGAGGAAATCAGAAAGCATCAGCGTGGCTCCTTGGGCTTAAGCATGTCCCTTTGGTGCAGTATAGCAGGCAATGGGTAATGTCTTTGTCAGTGAAAAGGGCTGTAAAACTGGATGATTCAGACCTCTGGCTTGGATGAAATTAAGACAAGCATTCTCCTTATGTGATTCATTCTCTAACTTGCAACAATTCTTCTTACTGTGAAATCCATTTTTGCAGAGCGTCAGATTGGTGTCTTTAGCGGGCCTGTTCTGGACCCTGAACCATCTTTTTGACATCCCTGTGCCAGACGGAGTGTCTCAAGGGGGGAAACACAGAAAGATTGGATTCATGTTTCAGTTTGTATCTAAAACTTGAGTACTCTCACTGCTTATGTGCCACTGTGATTTTCATATGATGTCCCCCTCCCCGGGAAAGTGACAGCTCTCAAAAACAGAGAATTTCTTGAACTTTGAAATCGCTTGGACTCAAGGATGAACTGATTTCATTTTGAAGGTCAAAGGTCACTGTGAAATCACAAAGCAACAATTTCTGGCTGTACCTCAAGAATTTTCATGGTAATTACAAACTTTCAGGTGGTTAATATGAAAGACTTGTGGCATTTTATATCAGAATTTTTAAGGTCAGGTTTGCTGTGACATCCCAGTGTTCTGCTAAAGTGCTTGCTTTCTGTGGTCTTTGTATTAAAATGCTAAAAAAAAAAAATGAAAGGACCACACTTGATTATGACAACATAACTCAAAGTCAGTTAAGCATCAAGAAGCTAACCCACAAAAAGGGAATGGTTTATCAGGTGGTGGTGTTGGGCTCTCTGTCTCCTTCCTGACTGATTTTTCCTCTAGTTTTGCTTTTTGTTAGTGTTAGTTCAGGGTGCACAAGTGGTCCAGCTCCTCACTGGTACATCCACACTTGCCATTGCAAGGTTTGCACCATCTCCCAGCACAATCTTAAGAGTGCGGAGGACATATCAGGAGATGGGCCATTGCACAAGGAGAGCTGGATGGGGACATAGAATGCCATAAACCCAGCAGCAGGACGGTATCTGCTCCTTTATATGAGCAGAACACAGCCAGTCTTCTGACCAAACTGTCAGAAACAGACTCCATGAGGGTGGCATGGGGGCCCAGCACAGCCCAGCACCATGCAGCTCAATGGCCATACCTCAAGAAAGAACACCAAATACAGCAGGTCCAAAACTCTTCTGACCAGGTTCACAACGAGCACATGTGACAAATGTGACAAATGTGACAAATGTGAAAGAATCTGCAGATGCCATGGCAAATGTTATGCTGCCTGCATCATCATCCAGCATAACCAGCTTGGTAGTGGGTCAGTGATGGTCTAAGGAGGCATTTCCTTAGAGGGTCACACAGACCTCCATGGGTTAGCCAGCAGTACCCTGACTGCTGTTAGGTAGGTTATAAAATCCCCAGGTCCACTGTCAGTGGTGCAGTAGGCCGTGGGTTCTTCCTCATGTGGCCAGAGTGTGTAGGCAGCTCCTGCATGACTGGCCCTCATGTTCCCCAGACCTGAATCCAAATGAGAACCTCTGGTACGTTAAGCATCTGCATTTGAAGCAGCCAAATAGCGCCACGGGCTGTCCAGAAGCTCATTGGATCAGACTGTGATTTCAATCTTTAACTTAGATTTTTGGTGTGATTTTGAATCCACAGACAGGCAGAACACTCAAAGGGTTGATGGCTTTGGCTTCCACTGAACATTTTAATGTCATTTACCGTATTTTGCGGACCATAAGGCGCACCGCATTATAAGGCGCACTATCAATGAACGGGTCTATTTTCAGACATAAGGCGCACCGGGTTATAAGACGCACTGCCGATTTTTGAGAAAATTTAAGGATTTTACGTGCGCCTTATAGTCCGAAAAATACAGTAATCTCAGCAAATTACACAATGCATGTCGGTAGAAATTTTCAACTTTAATATTTAATTCAAGATCCGACGTGTGATTTAAGTGTTCCCTTTGCGAGCACGTTTTCTTTTCTCCACACTTCTCAAAGCCTAACGCTGCACATTCAGCGCAAAATCTCAATCTAGCAAAATTCCTCTGTGCAATTCATTGGCACATTATCTCATGTCAGTCACGGCATCCAAAAAAAGGCACAGTAGAAGCAAGTTACTGTAGAGCTATGCCAGAACCTACAATGGTTAAATTCACAGCATTAGCTTTTAAAAGAAAACCTTGGTTTAACACAAACCTCATGTCAGAGGACATTTGGAGATTTAGTTTCTTCTTCAAATGTGGTGCAAGAACTTTTGATGAGGAAACCAGAAGCTGAAACAAATGTTCTGTAAATTGAATCAGCAGGATGTTCTGTTTCCAAATAAATGGACATTTGTGTTAACTCAAATATATGCCTCTTTCCCTGTGTGTTTGGGTTTGTGTATGTATGTGCAGAGGGGAGAGAGCGAGATTGTGTGAGAGACAGAGAGAGAGAGAGAGACTATGGGTGCTTTTGCCAAGTGGGGTTGCATTAGGAAAAAAAGGCTAAATTACACAGTCAGGCTCCAGGAGACACTCTGGCTATTTGTTAAGAGAGTTTTATCAGCATGTCAGACGGCCATGAAATGGACTTCTAATTAAATGGCTGTGCTTGGCTGTTGGCTGCACACCACTTTTGCAAACAATCAAGAATAAACAGCCGTAAAGTCCTAGAGAGACAGGCATTGGAAGCTATTAATGAACGACTGCAGGATATCTTTTATCAACTTGAACTGGCGTAGTTTAGTTTTTTCCTCGTGCCTGAAGGTATTTTGAAGAAATGGGAACAGGGTCTTTCCTGTCAGTTTATAATTTGTTTACAGTCATATAATCATGGGGAACCACAGACTTTCCTCGCTACATTACACAAAAAGGCTGCCTTGTGCTGTATGAATAAAATGAGCTTGAGGTGAATTGCTAAAACCGCTTCCTAATCTCCAAGTCAAGGATACCATTGTAGATGTTCTGCAGTTGGTGTAAGGCAAAACCCGGATTGTGCTGAACGTGATAGAGCTGTTCAACAGAGTTAAACACATGGTGCAAAGATACAGCAAGCTGGAACACTGCAATCTGATCCCAAATTGTAGAGAGAAAGCTCAACTGTGCACCTGTCATTATGCAGGAGGATGGCGGTGGTAGGGTGATCACTCCATCCACCCCACCCCCTCAAAACCAATCTCTCAACAGATATTATCTCAGATGACAAAATGAGGTAAATGGGCTTGACAAAAAAATAAAGGATTATCTGACTAATGTACTACACCATGTGTGTTCCCAAGAGGGCAGTGATAGCTATAAATTACATTTACAGCGAGGATGATCCTATGGGAATTCTTACAGGAAGATTACACTCAAACACAATCACGCTCTGGCATCTATTGCTGGATTTAACTTGCACTGCATATGGAACCATGCGTGCGATTGTTTGTACAGTTTCCTGCTCTCTTTCAGGTATTAAATAACATTTTCTACAGTGTGAGTGTCAATAATCTTCAGATCGTCAAATGTTTGTAGGGATTTTAACTTTAATCCCCATCAAAACTTCATTTTGATAAATCAGTTTTATGCCCCTCCCGCCCTTCCCTCCACCCCGGGCTTTTCAGCTACTGGCAAGTAGGGCTTTTTATGATGTGCCTTATAACGTCTGGTTCAAGAAAGCACTATAAGCTAATTACATTTTTGACAAGCGACAACAATGATTTACAGGTAGATTTGATTTGAACATAATGCAAGTGACAGAACAGGTGAGGTGAACCTGTCATTTCCAAATCTGTGCACTGCCTCCTGTGAGAATGGATATTAGGTTTATGAGCACCATTTCATTGATGATTGATATTTGGCATACAAACATGCTAATAAATCTGAAACTAATATTTATGTGTATAACTGTCTGTCAGAAATAACTTTATGTTGATAGATGATAGTCTGCTGAGTATTATAACTCTGAGAATGACAGGCCAATAATATTCTCTTTTTATAGTGGCATCACACATGTTCTGACTCATGACTACTTAGTAGTAATAACTATGTTATTACATGACTACTCACCACACCATGTTTTTTTTTTAAACCTTTATTTTACCAAGTAAAATGTTTGAGAACCAGTTCTTATAGATTATTTGACCTGGCCATTTGGAACCAATAGAGTCAGGTCCACTACACACAAGTGTAATGTATTGGTTAATTCAATTAATTTGATTCAATTCAATTCATATAGTGTCAACTCACAACAGTCACCTCAAGGCGCTTCATTCTGTAAGGTAAAGCCCCTACAATAATACAGAGAAAGTCCCAACAATCAACAGTGGGAAAACTCTCTTTAACAGGAAGAAACCTCCAGCAGAAACAGGCTCAGGGAGGGGCAGCCATCCACCATGACTGGTTGGGGGTGAGGGGAGGGAGACAGGGCAAAAGAGAGCCAGAGATTAATAATAACTCATGAATAAATGCAGAGTGGGGTATGAACACAGAGAGTGAAAGGGGGTGAGTGAAGAGGAAAAAAAAACACTCAGTGCATCATGGTAACCTCCCAGCAGCCTAGGCCTATTGCAGCATAACAAAGGGATGCTTCAGGATCATCTGATCCAGCCCTAACTATGAGCTTGATCAAAAAGGAAAGTTGTAAGCCTAATTAGAACACATCACCTTTGAACTTTGGCCTTGGTGTTGACTGAGGGGCAGTAGAGGAGGGCTTTGTCACATGGTGCAATGCCAATCACCACAAGCTCAATATTAGCAAATACTGAACTTGTGGTGGACTCCCAGAAGGACAGGAGGTCCTAAAGAAGACAAAAATCCCTCAATACTTTTCTCATGTAGTGTGTTCATGAGAATGGGATGGGTGCACAGATGGATGGGGAGACAGTTTCAGTCCAAGCTGCTCCAGCTATTGACGGGTAAACTGACAAGAGCAGCACAAGCGGTTTATGCATAGATGCGAATATCGCCACCTGTAGGCCAGAAAATTACAACTTCTGCAAATGTAGCATAGAGCATGTGCCAACTGCCAACAAACAGTGTTACATCAAATCAAAAATAATCTTTTTTTCTAAAATGAGAGTGCTTCTGTTGTGTGTGGACGGGGAAGCAGCCATTCTGCACGATGAAAGCACACAAATTAACAATGACGCGTCAGCTCGGAATCAACCGCACGATTATCTTGATCTCAGCGACGGCACATTCTGAGAGGTAAATTTTGCCAGAGGTCTGCGATAAGTTATAACCTGTAGAATATAAGGCTTGTGCTGACATGATAGCAGTTAAGTATATTCATCATTGTTTGCTGCCATTCTTTTAATACTTTCTCACATTTCTATATGTCTACCTGCCTACTGAATTTTGTTTTTCTCGGCAGACAGTTTGGTCTTTGGGAACTAGCTTCCCTACAATGAGCAGCAACATATTAATCCAGCAATTAAGACTTAAACATTAAGGCAAATCATTTAGTATGATATCTGTCTTTTATCTAGACTGGATTATTGTAGCATGCTGTACACTGTATGGATTGTGTGGGAAAGAGGAACCAAAGGGAAGGACGCAGGAGGAAGAATTTGCAACAAAAAACAAGCAACTCCATGACCTGTTTGGCAATAAAGCAGCAATGTCTGGGGCTAAGCAATGAAGCCAAGGTGAACCTACAGCCCCTCTAATGGACTCAGGGAATCCCCACAGACTCCCATGTTAAAATGCCAAGCTTTACAGCATTAAAAGTTATGTTTACAGCACGGTACAAAAAATGTTTTTGGTCCCATTGGATAGGTTTCCTGGTCATAACAACTATAAAGTGAGGTTTTTTTTTTTTTAACACATCATGTAGTCATACTGATCTAAAGCAATGGGCATCGCTGATTTGATTGACAGGTATGCACAAAAGGATCTGTAGTTCTCACTTCTGCTAATTTAAGTGACTGAGCTGTACCTCGACCCTGTTGGTGCCCTTTGGACCCTTTTTAATCGTAATTATCTGACAAATAAGTCTTGCTGTGATGTACACCAATGTAAGACATTTGCCCTTCAGTTTTGGTGAGTGAAATTCTAGTATTTTATTCTGTTGCAGAGATTTAAACCTTTCTGTCATGTGTGTCTGTGTGTTGCACCTGTACAGGTTGAGAAGAAAGCTTGCTAACCAGGCATGCTAGCCTCAGATGAACACTTAACACACCAGCCTCTCGTCCACATCTGGTGACGTGTGGCTCCGAAAAATGTTGAAGTATCAAAATGACTACAAAATGGAGGCATCTCAGCTGACAGAAACCCTGTCAGCTGCCCACTTCCATAAAAAGGGTCCTAGCAGTGTTGCCTGTGAAGGAAACTACTTATTAAAATAATGCTGAATTAAAAGTAATGTGGACAACAACATCTGGTAAAAGCATTGATGGGAAACATTGTTGTCATTATATAAAATTGTGTGATAAAGTTATTTCTGCTCCGTTACTTCGATTCTTTAGCCATCTGCAGGACGTGCAGACATCGTGACATCTATGCATGCCACAAGTGTCTGGTCTCCTGTGGGACTCGATGGTTGCACTCTGGTAATCCTTGAATTGGTGAAGGACTCCAGGTGCTCTGAGGTTAAGTTACACTGCAGCTGTCCAGCTGGAAAAACACAAATGGTCAAAGAGGAGCTCTTTGTTGACTATTGTCTCTTGGCTAACTCCCTATCAAGCCAGTGTATGTAGTGCACTGATGCACACACTGTGCACACTGCATTATTTTTATTATAAACATTCATGGCTATCTGACATTAACTGTAACACTAGTCCTCATATATGGCAGCAGAGGGTATGACTGGAACACAAAGTTAGAGTGTAACTGCAAGTTTTAAGAAAGTAGATCAGGATGTGACTGTCTGTTAAAAGCATCATGTACCAGTGGCCAAACAAATAAGGAATAAAGAGAGTTGTCTTACTGTTTACTCTCCAGTGGACCTCTCATCATTTTCATTTGCGCCAAAGCAGGTGAAAATGGACTCACAATGGTTTATACTTCCTGGACAGATTGAGATCTCAGATTGAGACCTTGAGTGCTCAAGTAGAGCAGAAAAGCACTTTATAAGCACCAGTTTATTTACTATTTTTTTTTGAGCAATTTATTAAGTTCACACACAAAACTTTGCAAAAGAAGGGCTGTGACTCACAGCGAGTCATATTAATTGTCAAATAATTCAATTAAAAAGTTAGCAGAGGTGAGATCTAGCAGACAGATAATAGCTAAAGCAGCCTGCATTGTGTCACTTGTCAATCTAATCAGCCGTGCAACCTAACTTAACAGTATGCAAACAGGTGAGTTATTAAAAAATAAATAAATAAATCACCGTGTGTAGTTTTTTTTGAGAAGGTACACAAAGGACACAAAGGACAGACTTTAAATGAGCTTTTTACAGTTTTTCTCAATCATTGTGGTGCAGGAATGTCATTCTCACAACTCTTAATGCAGTTCTCAAAACAGTTTTTCATAACTCAGACTCACCTGTGCAAAAGACACTAAAGCTATCTTTTTCACCTCATCAATCATTTCAACTCTGCGATGAATGAATAAAAACCTTTCACCACCGTTTAAGGCCGAGACATCAAATTGTTTTTCACTTTTGCCAAAACCGTACTGTAAAAACTGTTCAAACACAAAGATGAAATATGAAGGATTTATTTGAAACTTTACAAAATTGCTGAAATAGAGAAAATCAAAATGATACTCCTGAAAATACATGCATCAGAAAACAAATAAAATATATACGATCTAAGAACACTGCACCAACCACTATATAGTTCATTAAAGTCATACTGCACACATTCAGCAGCCACTTTATCAGGTACACCTGTTAACTATGTAAATATCTAATCAGCCAATCAAGGGTCAGCAATTCAAAGCATTTAGGCATGTGGACATGGTCAAGACAACCTGCTGAAGTTCAAACTGAGCATCAGGAAGAAAGGTGAGTGAAACTGCTGACTTACTGGGATTTTCCTACACAACCATCTCTAGAGTTTACAGAGAAAATATCCAGTGGGCGGTTCTCTGGGTGAAAATACCGTGCTGATGTCAGAGGTCAAAGGAGAATGGCCAGACTACTTCGAGCTGATAGGAATGCAACAGTAACTCAATCAACCGCTCGTTACAACCAAAGTATGCAGAAGAGCATCTCTGAAAGCAAAAGACCTTGAAGTAGATGGACTACAGTAACAGAAGACCACACTTTGGGCCACTGCTGTCAGCTAAGAACAGGAAACTGAGGTTACATTTCGCACAGACTCACCAAACATGACACCAGAAGACTGGAAAACCGCTGGACTTTAATGACCTCCACAGTCGACATATCTCAGTCCAGTAGAGCATATTTGATGGTTGATAAGGAAATCTGGGTGAGCAGCAGACAAATCTGCAGTAACTGTGTGATCCATCCATCCATTCATCCAATTCACAGGTCACGGGGGGCTGGAGCCTTTCTCTGCTGTCATGCATATTTAAAAAAGCATTAAAAAATGAGAAAGGCTAATGTGGGTGGGGAAATGCATTACTGATTTGATAACTACATTAAGAGTGGTGAGAATGACTTTTCTGCAGTAAAAACTGCACCAGCGCAATTGAGGAAAACTGTAATACTATAAATCTGGGCATTTTAACTTGGCAGCCTCAAGTGGCCATTAGAGGAACTGCAGTTTGGGCTCTAACAAATTTGGCTAATAATACTTCTATGGATTATTAGGAGCATGGAGTCCAGTGTGTGGGGACCAGCTCCAGAGTCAAGTCAGTGGCTTCGTCAAGGACACATTTGCCAAAAAAAAAAAAAAAAAAAATGACATTAGTCAATCATTACAATTCTTGTCAGTGCAAACAGAAAACTGGCTTTGGAATAACTGCCAAGATGAGTGAAAGATTTTTTCCTTCGAACCCTCTGACCCCTGGTTCGCCCATTAAACTGAACACAGGTTCCGTCTGAAGGTCTGTGAGCAATCTTCATCAGTCATGCATGCATGTGAGCGAGCACACGTACACCCATGGCTGCACACTGTCTTAAACAGACACACGTACAAACTCAAACAAGAGAGCTTAAGGGAGATTTGTGATCTTGTAAAAACACATTGAACGACGAATAGCTTGGACTAGTTGCACTTGTCAAACAGCACCTGCAGCATGTGCCTTTCATGTTTTGCAGGCACAGCAGAGATGGAAAAAAAAAAAAAAAAGACACCAAGAATTGGGGAGAGTGATTGTCAATATTAGACAGGCATTAACAAGTTGTGATGTAGTGCCTTCATGACAAACTGTATTGAATATTCCATGATGCTCTTGGGTAGAGCTCATGCATGTCAAAACATTTGTAAGTGAGGTTTCTTAAATGTGGACTTTCCATAGGAGCCATTTCAAAATGAATTTTGTGGAAAAATAAGAGCCTATTGTTACTCTGTACCTTTTAGTTTGATGTGCATATATTACATGTATTTGACATTTTGCCCAGTCCAAGATTTTTTTCCATACGCACACTCTGGATTATTTTGACACTCAGTTACAGTACCACATATAATACCGAGTACAAAATCACCAGATATCATCGCTGTAGTATAGTAGATAACAAACTTTAAAACACTTGCGGTAGATGTGTGCCTTTATCTTTGTATATTTTTCAAACAGATAACATAAAGCCTGTTGGCACTAACTAATCCTGCTGGTCGACAGGTGAGCGAGAATACGCGAGTTTAAAGCCGCTGTCGGGACAGAGGCCAAGAAAACATCCATCTTTATTTAAGAGGCCTGGCTCCTGCCTCTTGGCATGCATATTCACTCTGTGACTGACAGTCCCAACAATACGGATTCAGCCAAGTAACAGCCCGAGGCACGATGTAACTATAGCCATGCAGTGATTTGCACCGTACCCAACATATATTAACTCTTCGCTTCTCTTTTCATACTTTCTTTCACAGACCGACACCCGCACATCTACGAGAGGTTTCTCTCTCCCGCTCTCTGTGCATCTGATAAGACTGATCATATTTATTAAGTTTACCTTCAGCAGCTTTCACAGGAAAAAAAAAATCCTTATATCACTCTTTCTTGAATGTTACTGTGAACATTATTAACCGCAGTGTCGACGTTCATTAGTTTTGCTCAGGCTCGCTCAGTTTATCCAATGGGTGGTGCTGGTGGGCAGTGTTTTCACTTCAAATTGATTCTACTGTAGCAGCAGGAACAGGTAGACATGGAGGCTACGGTGCTTCGAGCCTGAGTGCTCATCACTGCCTTTGTTACCCGCTCAGGTTCAGGCTCCGTCTGCAGGGCTAGGGTCATGCACACACTCGGCTTTAACACCACACTGGGTCCTTTGCTAGCTTTTTGTTAGTGTGCTGTCTGTGCAGATTTTTGCAAAGAGCAAATTTATGTTAGCCGTGTAATGCAGCTGTTTCTGTCAAGGATGCAGCTTTTGCACTTTACCATTGCACTCTTCATCTTTTGTGCAATAAAAATCAAAGTAATGTCCACATCGCCGCTCCTCAAAACTTATAGACGCTCTGCTTGAGGGCTGTCTTGTTGAGGCAAAACTTGTTGCTTTGGAAAAGGGACAGAAGAAATGTGTAAGATGAAGCTTTCACGATGAAAAGGTCGAATTTAACCCAAACTACCTCCTTATAAACCTGATCAAGTAGTTTGTTGCCTAAACCCAACCAAAGAGTGAGCAACACATCAGCTTTGAATGAAAATAAGTCTAAAATCAATAATAAAAAAAGTAATACAGGAAAGATGAACCCAGGAAAAGTGTTTTGACTTTTTAATCCCACCATCATTTATCCAACAACCTGATGTGGACTTTGTTGGTTGACAGTAAAGAAAAGTAGCATTAAACTAACCTGTTTTTCAGTAACAGGGGAAACCTGAGCTCTCAGAGGAAACCTGCAAAAGGCAAACATGCCAGTGCTACAAAGAGGGACTTTACTGGGAACTGAACCCACAATACTCTCCAATGCCAGCATGCTGCCAAAATCTTTATTGTCAAACTAACTAACCTTTTTTTTTTTGTTAAACTTCACTGTCAGACCATTTTGTTTTGTGGTGAGAAGAAAGGAAGGAAGGATTTGTCTGTGGATCACTGATTTTAGCTCTGGCCCTCCATCCTGTCACACTGTTTTTAGTTTGTGAGTTCACCGGCTAAGTTTAAGTTTCTTTGCCTCTCTGGGTAAAATAAACAAGTCGTGATAAATGCCTGATTTTGCATGTGTGGTTGCTTCATAAAATCACTGCAACATTTTTCAGCAGCATTACATGCACTCTCATCAGTGTTTAAATTAACTCTGAAAATGCTACAACACACAGCAACATGTGGGATGATTTGATCCTTTCTGACTATAAAATGGCTAAAATGAGAGATGAAATAATAGACAGATGGCTCAGAAGGATCAAAAACCTCTAATGGAAAAATGGTTGGTAAAAATGATGAAAGCCATGGGATGATATAACTGTTAAATTTATACTCCGTTACATACATTAGCAACACAGTATGACTATAAATGTAATGCAATAAATCCTAGATGATGATGCAAGGAGCAGACATTACACTAATCTGGGTTTAGGTATATAAATAATTGCTTTCTTAAAGTTTCAAATCCCAAAGCATAAACTGCACACACCTACAGCAGACAGCTTCTTAAAGTGTAACAGTTTCATTGGGGTTAAAGTGCTGTGCAAAAGTCTCAAACCACCCCTGATTTGTTTAGATTTCACCAGGAAAATGGAAAATAGTGACTTATTGGAACATGCAAACAAACATGGAAAGACAATATAAAAGCCACAAACTGAGTTTGTACAATTATAACAAGCCTGAAAGTCAATATTTGGTGTGACCACCTTTATTTTTCAGCACCGCCTGAACTCTCTCAGGCAGCTGACTGTCATTTCTTTAAGGAATAGTTCTCCAGGACTTTCAAAGCTCTTCTTTGGATGTTGTAACAATTTTGTTCTGTTGTCAGTCAGGATGATGCCACACTGCTTCAAAATGTTGAGGTCAGAGCTCTGGGAGGCCAATCAATGACTGATCCATGTGTGTGTGTGTGTGTTTTTTATATAGGTATGCTTTTACTGCACTGGCAGTGTGCTTGGGATCATTTTCATGTTGAGAATTGAAGCTGTTGTCAATCAGATGCTTTCCAGTTCTTGGGTAATTTGGCATACTTCACTATTTCACTATTTCGCTTCTTGACAGCCACCCTTCAACTGAGACCATTTCTGATGAAGCTTTGGTGGACAGTCAGCTGAAGGCCCGATGGACCTCTCAGGGCCTGTGCTTTGGATTTGGTCTCTGAATTGTTTTCTTAAGGACGTGACTTTCAGTTAATGTTCATTTGTTGTAGATAGATTTTAGGCCTGCCACTTCTTATTTTGTCCTATACTTGTCCAGTTTCCTCAAAAAAAAAAAAAAAAAAAATTAAGGACAAAGTGCACAGCTAAGAGCAGAGCTACAGCTCTTTGGGAATCACCTCGTTGATGCAAAAATACTTCTGACATTTTTTATAGATTCAACTAAAGAAATGGGAACAAATGATGTGTTTCGTGACAGACTGCTAGTAACAAAGTGCCTAAAGATACAATTTTGCTAAGTTTTCTGTTCTGTGTAGACACAACACTGATTCATCTCTTGAGGTAGGTGCCTTTGTCATGCTGGAATGATTCATATGTCAGTGTTAATGTGCAAGGACTGGACAGAAAATAAGTGAAAAAGCAGCCAATGCCCAAAGAAAAACCTTCAGAAAGCCTGAGAACTATTTCTCAAGACGAGCCAGCTTTCCTGAGGTGGGGTCATCAGTGTTTTGTTTTGTTTTCAGTAATAAGTAACAATTGCACAACACAGTTATATAAAAGTGTTAAGCGTTTGCTGAATCCTTGCCAAAGCAGCCTCTCGGGGTCACATTTGGATAAGATTGGTGGTGTTGGTTGAAGTTTTGGTCAAGTATTCACTGAGAACGTTTTAGCCCAGCCAGGACACACACACACACACACACACACACACACACACACACACACACACAC
>JASGAU010362091.1:0-22653 GCA_030220045.1 Australoheros facetus
CTCAACAGTCCTGGGTCTTCTTTGTCCTATTTTTCACTTCATGTTGCGTCAGGTGTTTTCAGTTGGTGAAACAGATGCAGTATGCAGTTGAGCATCGTCTTGCTGAAATAATCGAGACCTTCCCTCAAACAGATGTCTTCTGGATGGGAGCATATGTTGCTCTAAAATCTGTGTATACCTTTCAGCGCTGATGCCTGGTGCCTTTTCAAATACAATTCCATAGGCACTGATGCACACCTACACCATTAGAGATGCAGGCTTTTGAGCTGAGCGCTGATTCCAAGCCAGATGGTCCCCCTACTCGTTAGTCCAGAGGAGGTGGCGTCCATGTCTTCCAGAAAGAATTTCACAATTTCAATTTCTTTGGCCCAGAGAACATAGTGGTGTTTTTGGATCATGTTCATAAATGATTTCTTTCTTGCATGACAGTTTTGACCTGCATTTGTGGATGGATGGTATTACAAACTGTGTTCACAAACAATGATTTCTGAAGTGTTTCTGAGCCCTTGCAGTGATTTCATTGAAAGAATGAAGCATGTTTTTAATCCCATGCTGCCTGAGGGCCTGAAGATCAGACGTCTAATACTGACTTTTGGCCTTTTCCCTTGCACACAAATTTCTCTAGATTCTCTTTTGATGATAATTATGTACTGTATATGATGAGTCTTCATCATTTTTACATTGAGAAACATTTAAAAAAAAAAAAAAGCTCCACAATTTGTAGATGTAGTTTTTTTGCAGATTGGTGAACTCCTGCCGATCTTTACTTCTGGGAAACTCTGCCTCTCTAAGATGCTCGTTTTATACCCAATCATGTTACTGACCTGTTGCCAATTAATCTAATTAGTTGCAAAATGTTCCTGCAGCTGTTTATTTTTAGTACCACTTACCTTTTCAGCCTTTTGTTGTGCCTGTCACAACTTTTTGAGACATGTTGCTGCCATCAAATTCAAAATGAGCGGATATTTTTCAGGAAACTGTAAAATATTTTATGTTTTCTGTGTTCTGTTGTGAATAAAATATGCGATTTTGAGATTTGCAAGTAATTGCAGTCTGTTTTTATTTGCATTTTGCGCAGCGTCCCAACTTTTTTTGGAATTGGGGTGGTATAAACATGAGTTTGAAGCTCTTTACGTCTAAAAAGAAAACCTTTTTGTGTGACCAGTGATTATTCTGGGATTTTCCCTCGATCGTGATTATATTTGAAAGTGGTGCCCTCAGGTTGACCCAGAGCTTCCAGTGAATATTTCTAAATGTTTTTACATTCAGGGTAATTCACAGAGGCAGCCTCCATCTTTTCCCCATTAAGCCCTGGAACTGTCTTTGATTCCTTTTGAAAGACGTCGGGAGTCTCCTGACACTTCCATCTGATGTTTGCAAGAGACATCATGTCAGGTCACATCAAGAGGAGAAACGCTCACTTTTCCGCATTTGACATTAATCATGGGTGATTAATCACCTACCACAGTGTTACTGTGCCTTTGATGTGTAGTTTCCCCCGCAGGCCCACACAGACATTATCTAAAATCATCTTGGAAGTTGTAAGCCTGTCTGCTGAATTTTGAGATCTCTGTCTCAACCTGCCTCTGTTGAACTTGGCTTTTTCTTTTAAACCTCCCGTTTTTTGTTTTATCTCAGCAACTCAGCAACATTTCTTGAGGTGTTCATTTGTGTTATAAAGCTTTTCCAGCCCAAATGAAGACAAGTAATTAATGATCTTTAGGGCTTGTGGTTCACAACATTTTTATTTTTTAATATGGCACACCCGTTTTTCCTCAACACTCTTCAAATAACTTCAATAAAACTCAGTGTGCAAAACTTTCAGCTTACCACTGCTCAGTTATTTTGTACATGGGTTGAAATAGCTAATTAGCTATTTCATTCATCATTTTACCTGGCTACGTTATTATGAACAGTTTATCCACAGGTGGAGGTGGTAGAGTTGAAGATGTTAAGATTTTCTTTGAGAAAGACCAGGAAGGACAGGATTAAAAATGTGTGCATCAGAGGGAGAACTCTGGTTGAGAGGTTTGAAGATAAAGTTAGCGAGGCAAGGCTGAGATGGTTTGGACACGTGCAGAAGAGGAATAGTGGATGTATTTTAGAAAATATATTAAAGATGGAGCTGCCAGGGAAAGGGGAACAAGGAAGGCCATAGAGGTGGTTCATGGATGTAGTGAAGGAGGACATGCGGAGGGTTGGTGTGACAGAGGAGGATGTTGGGAATAGGGTGAGATGGAGGCAGATGATCTGTTGCCTGGACCCCTAAAGAAAAAAGATAATATCCATTATTTTTAGTCTAATTTCTTGATCTATACTATTAGCTACTGAACTGTTAGGCATAGTTTACTGAGGCATTTCAACCATTTGTTTACCTTTTGATCGTTATCTCTTTTTGATACAGTGCAATAAATTTATGCTTATCCATTACTCTCATTTAACTTTTAGGTCCACTCAGTTCATTAAATGCTTGTGCTAATCTCTGAGTGCCCCTGGTTAAGGATCACTGTTGTAGAATGACATGGTTTTCATCTGTGAAACAAATCAAATGTCCCCTCCTTTTTCTGTGTGCCCTACAGAGACCTGTCCAACAACAGCATCGGCTGTCTTAACATGGACATCTTCAGGGGCCTGTCCAGTCTGAACCGACTGTAAGTCATTTGCGCTGCTGTGAATATAATCATATCTTTTTAACAGAGCCCAAATAAAGGTTTGTTTGGTTTTTTTTTCCTTCACAGAAACCTTTCAGGGAACATGTTCTCTTCATTGGCTCAAGGGACCTTTGACAACTTGGTGTCTCTGAAGGCGCTGTAAGTATGCAAAACCTGTAAAATATGGCAGAAAAAACCTCAGTCGGGCATGTGGCCATTGTCAGTCTGTCTGAAGGTGTTTTATCACTTCAACTGACCCCGGGGGGGTTGTTCCTGTCCATCTCCAGGGAGTTCCAGACACCTTACCTGCTGTGTGACTGCAACCTTCTCTGGCTGCTACGCTGGATCAAAGACAGGAACATCTCTGTGAAAAACACCAAGTGTTCCTACCCACAGTCTCTACATGGTCAGCTAATTAACTCCATCAGGCCGGAGCTCCTTACATGCGGTAGGGACACACACATACACGTCACAGCACATTACAGCAATACTGTTTGAGCATCCTGAAACTGAATTGTCCATCATTTCAGTGACACTGACCCCGGTCTGTCATTTGTCCCGTCTTAGTCTAAATAGCTAATTTAGAGTAGTGGCTCAGAGTGTACAGTCAAACTGGTGCACTGTCCCTTTAACGTCTCTGTTTTGGTATCAGTGAGGTTAGTGTTTGGGTAACAGGGGCTTGTGCAATGACACGGGAGATAAGACAAGGGCTGCCCAGGCCGGCGCTGCCTTTGTTTGTACTTGCTCATGTCTTATCACTTTGGCACTTATCTCAGTGAGGGATTATGAAATGTATGGCATAGATTTAGCAGGAGCTGCTGGCCTGACATGAATTACAAATAGCACTAAAGTACCAAGAAGTTAAGACTCTGTTTTAGCTTGCATAGTGCATAGAATTGAAAAATATTTGTACCAAGCGACAGTTTTGACACTTTTTATTGTGAGAAATACTACCTGACTCGCTTGCTGTTTTACTCAGATGCTCCACTCGAGTTGCCCTCCTTCCAGCTGACCCCATCCCATCGGCAGGTTGTCTTTCAGGGGGACAGCCTGCCATTCCAGTGTCAGGTCTCTCTTGTGGCAGAGGACATGCAGGTGCTGTGGTACCACAGAGGCAACGTGGTCAAGCCTAATGCCACCCAAGGGATCTATATTGAAAAGCGCATTGTGCAAAACTGCTCCCTGATTGCTAGGTATGATGATGATCAGCATTTTTTTTTCTTGCAGTTCATTTATTTAGTTAACTTGACCAATAAACATGAAGTAATACATTTTCTTCTTCTTGTTTTCCATTAGTGCGCTGACCATCTCAAACATCCAGCCTGGTTTTACGGGGAACTGGGAGTGTCGGGTCAGGACAAGCAGGGGCAACACCACCAGGACTGTCCACATTGTGGTGCTGCAAAGTTCTGCCAAGTACTGTGCTCCTGAGCGTGTCTCCAACAACAAGGGAGAGTTCCGGTAGATGTTGTCTTTTTACTTTTAACCACTGAATACAACAATTTCTATGAGCGACTGAGTATTAACTATAGTTTAATGTGACACAATGAGCTTTTTTTAAAGTAAACAACAGCACATGCAGTCATAATGTCATTTGCCAGAGTGCAGATTCAGAAAATGTGAAGCAATACGTTTTTTGTGTGATAGTGTTTTCTTGCTAGGTTGGAGCAGTTGTTATTGTGCAAGCAGCACTCCCTTGTGGTCAAATGGTGTCACAACTTCAATCACCAGATTGGACACATTTGGCCTCACATGACAGAGTTAAGCGGAAATAACTAGTAATTTATTTAAATCCTTCCAGGTGGCCACGCACCCTAGCAGGGATCAGAGCCTACCTACCCTGCAACAGACTGCCCTCAAGCGGAAGCACCTACTCAGGTAGCACCGGTGAAGAGCAGCGGGCTTGGCGTTACTGTGATCGGGAAGGGCAGTGGGCAGAAGAGGACTATTCCCGGTGCCAGTTTCAGAAGGATGTCACAAGATTTCTCAATGTCATCAACCAGGTTTGTATCTGGTTATGTGGGCTTTGATTTGAGCTTCCTCTTATCTTGTGTAGATAGCTGTCTGGCCAAGCCCAATCTTTTTTGTTGTGTGTGTGTGTTTCTCCTAGATGCCTCTAAATGAGAGCAATGTACTGACAATAGCTGAACGCCTGTCTGTCTACACAAAGGATGCGGCCAACTTCTCAGACAAGATGGATATCATCTTTGTGGCTGAGATGATTGAGAAGTTTGGCAAATTTGTCGAGAAGTTTAAAAACGTAAGTGGATGTGCTTATTTGTTCACATTTATTTGTTTCTCTTTGAGAAATATATAGTAGGTGCTGTTTAGTTGCATGTAGCTGGAATCTTTTTGTGTCACTTGTCTCCCAGCTGGGTCAGGTGATGGTTAGCATGGCCAGTAACCTGATGCTGGCTGATGAGAGAGTGCTGTCGATGGCTCAGCGCGAAGCCATGGCCTGCTCCCGCATTATCGCCTGCCTCCAGAAGATTGCCGTTTACCGCCCAGCTACACCGCAGGCCTTCCCCCTGGTTAGCCTCACCAACAGCACTTTGGCACGTTATGTGTAATAAAGAGCTGCATTTCACTCTGTTTCTGGTGTCCTTCCAGACCTCCCCTAACATTGCACTGGATGCCCACTCTATCAGGGCCAGCGACTGGAATGGCATGACCTGCATGTTATTCCAGAGGCCGGGAGGCCAGGACCGCCAGCTCACCTTCAAATGTAACACGACCAGCTCCTTTTCCAGCATCCTTTACAAGGTCAGCTCCTACCAGAAAAAGTTACAAGATGTTAGCAATTTCAGTAGGCTGAGCATTAGCTGTGATTGTAGCTTCTATATTTATTCATCACACTTTACCCATAACAGCTTCCCTGATTAGTTTAAAATGACAAAGGTTTTTCTTTCATTGTGTTTTTTGTCCTTACAGAGCACTGTAGTGGAGGCTTCCCTGCAGCTTCCTCAGTCTCTCCTTACCGAGGCTGTACCCCCTGGGCAGCCAGAGGACACCGTCTACAAGCTCCACCTGCTGGGCTTCCACAATGGCAAGTTTTTTCCATCCACTGGCAACTCCTCCCAACTCACTGATGGAGGGCGGAGGAGAAGCGTAGCCACCCCTGTCATTATGGTCAAGATAGGTGAGTCATAATATTTCGGGGTAGTCATAAGTGTTGAACCCTAATCCAAAACCTGACAAAAGTTCAATAAGGACACATTATCAGGAAGCAAGATGAAATTATAAAAGTGGTATACCCAATTTTGTACCTTCCATCAGATGGCATGTCTCCACGCATCCTGAAGACCCCCATTAACGTCACCCTGCAGCTGTTTGCCCACGGCTCAGATGCCGTGTCCGCCTGCTGGAACTTGAGCCAGGCGGGAGGTCAGGGAGGATGGCAGACGGACGGCTGCCGCATATTGGACCATCACGACAATTTCACAACTATATCATGCAACTCTCTGGGCAACTATGGCGTTCTTATGGTAGGTTGGGATACTCCTTTATGTTCATTTGGTGGCACAGGAAAGTTTGTGAGGTGATCAGCACCCGTATGAGCTGATTGGCCCTCTAGTGGCCAGTTGGAAATGTATGTTCATATCTAACTAAAGGTCCACTAGACACTGAACTAGGAAATTGTACTGGCTTATGCCAGATTATTAATTTATTTATACCTGACTATTTATCACCTCATCTTTCTTGCAGGACCTTAGCACTGTGAAATATGGATCTCCTAGCATCCAGCCACTGCACCCTGTTATCTACGCCACAGCTATCATACTCCTACTATGCCTGGTCACCATTATTATAAGCTATATCTACCATCACAGGTAAGAGAATGGCTAGCAGTCTGAAGAATTGTTTACATGTTCACATTAATAATGTGAGTTTCCTAAATAGATACTGTTTAATATTTCTGAATTCTCATCTTCTGAAAGATAATCTCAGTATTTTTCCAGTCTAGCGATCCCAACAGCCCCTTTCTCCATTTTAATGCTTTCATCTGTTGTTTGTGTGACTGCAGGTCTGTGCGTGTGAGCCGGAAGTTTTGGCACATGGTGATCAACCTGTGCTTCCACATCTCCCTCACCTGCGGGGTTTTTGTAGGTGGCATCAATCAGACGCGATTCTCAAGCGTCTGTCAAGCAGTGAGTATACACCGCCCGCACACTCCGAGCCCCCCTGCTGCGTTTGCTTCCACTGCAAGCTTAGTAGTCCATAGACAAAGTGCTTTGGATGTTTTCTAGGAATAAGAAGTTGGAAAAAGTTGCCTTTGGCTAAAATCACTGCACTTATGAAACTGGGGGGAAAAGCACTGTAAAAGATGTATAGAAAGATACCTTAGATTGTTCCATGGCTTGAGGCAGCCCTGCACCTCTCCCCATGGTGTGCTGTTCTGAGGCAAAATCACTTGTTCTTTTTTTTTTTTTTTTTTTCGCTGCACAATATCTGGCAAGTATCTTGATGTTGATTTATTTAATTCCCTTTGGTATAAAACTATATCCTCTAAGGTGAATATTCAGCTCAAGCTGATGATGACATCATCAATAGAAGATTGCTCAACTGAGATATCTGTAATGTGCTCGGTTCTTTTATTTTTATTGATTAAAGAATATGGCGGAACAGGAGCATTTTATTATACTGACATAAAATTTTGTTGCTTTTTTGTAACGGTGCAATCTCTCCTAGGTGGGCATTTTGCTTCACTACTCCACTCTTGCTACCGCCCTGTGGGTGGGCGTGACTGCGAGGAACATTTACAAGCAGGTGACACGCAAGGCCAAACGCTACGAGGAGCTGGACGAGCCGCCGCCGCCACCGCGGCCTATGCTGAGGTTTGTCTCCAGCGCTCTTTCACCACAGCAGATGTGTGGCATCTGCTGTGTTTACAAGTTAGGACAAGTTAGCTTAGTTTACAATTTAGAACCTCCAAATGACAGCACTGTGCAACTGCCTGAATACTTTGACATGCTACTAATGGGTTCAGACCCAGTTAAGTGAAGAAATAAACAGTCAAAATTAGTTTCACTTCTTTTGTGCTGTTTGCTTTGCAGTATGTCTGGATCAGCAAAGCACAAGCATAGATGAATTCACAGTAGCATACAACAGCATCCTTACTCTTGCAATACCAAATAAACTGCACTTAAACTCTTAACTGTTGAAATAATCAGGACTGTTTTCGTTTTGTTGGTTGAGATGTTTTCATGCTGACAGTGTGTGTGATTCTTTCTGTGCACAAATTTGACACACATGTATTAGCAGGCAGATTTTGTAATGTGAACCAAGCTCGAGCTCGTGTGTGTTTTTACACAAAAGACAGACACAGTGCAGGACAAGCTACACTGTATCATAAAATGTAGCTGTGTATATACACTCAGCACACCTTTCCTTAAATGTGTATATGCCACTGAGATTTCTTTTGTTGTATGTGGTTGTATTTTAGTGAAGCTGCCGCCACATGGTGTCACTGTAGAGGCCTAAAGCATCATTGGATCTCTTTATTTACTGCATGCCCTCTTCTCAGTCAAGAAAATAGAAAGACTAAAGCAGAACTTACCTCTCTTTGCTTTCTCCAAAAGGTTCTACTTAATTGGCGGAGGGATACCCATCATAGTCTGTGGGATCACTGCAGCAGCAAACATCAAAAACTATGGCAGCCAGACCAGTGCACCATAGTAAGTAGTCTTTTAATAGACTGTGGTTAAAGTTTTCTTTTCCTAGTTTGTTTTCATGGTAACACTGCCCTTTTGTCAACAGCTCTGACTAAAGATTGAGTCACATATTTTTACCTTCTGCCTTCAAGAGAAATAGGCTTTGTAATTGTCCCAGCCAGACTGCACAGCATTAGCGAAAAATATTTTTATGAGTAAAAGTTTATTCCCACAAGTTCTGATTATAGATGCCTATTAATGATATGCGCATCCAAGCAACAAGGAACTGCTGCCAGTTTACAGCGAGCTCCCCTGCACCGCTTTCTACAGCGGCAGCTGTTTAGATTGTGTAGCGTGGCTGACTAATTGAGAAATCTGGACCCGTATCTGTCTTCGAGTCTTTGGAGCTTAATTAATTTCTTGCAGCCAAGACAAATGCAGCCTGTGTTATTAAACGTAATGGGACAGTAACTGTAAAAACGAAACGCAAAAGTTTTTCCAGAGTAATTTCAAGTTTCTCAAGTTAATAATCACAGTGACAGATTAAGATGGGGAGATGAGGTATTGCCTTAATGAGCACTGTGGACAACTTTATTATTAGAATGTGTTGTAAATTTCAATGAATGCTAACCGATGACCCTGATATTCTTGTAAAAATCTGTAAGTCTCTTAAATGCCGCATCTACTGTCTAAACTGTCTTATCTGTGTCTTCACTGTCTAGTTGCTGGATGGCGTGGGAGCCAAGTATCGGAGCATTTTATGGTCCGGTAGTTTTTATCATCTTTGTGAACTGCATGTACTTCCTCAGCATCCTGCTCCAGCTGCGCCGACACCCTGAGCGCCGTTATGAGCTTAAGGAGCCAACCGAAGAGCAGCAGCATCTGGCTCCAGCCAGCACTGAGGTCGGGCCAGATGCTCCCAGCAGCCACTGCCACCCCCTCACTCTGCAGCTACAGCCTCATGAGGCATCTTCCTCCATTGTGTTCCCTCCCCACTCTGTGCCACTGTCGGCTCTGGAGAACGAGCATACCTTCACTGCCCAGCTGATGGGCGCAGCGGGGGCATTGGGACTCTACGCGGCCCTTTGGGTGTTCGGCGCCATGGCTGTATCACAGGAACACCCATTTGATTTAGCTTTCACCTGCTTGTTTGGGGTGGCAGCACTGGCACTCGGGGCATTCATGGTTGCACATCACTGCATTAACAGACAAGATATGAGACGCTATTGGTCCCAGGCCTGTTGCTCTGGGAGACGAGCGTACTCTGCACAGGAGGACACCCTTCTGCCTCAGCCAGGTGTGGCGATGATATCCACAACAGGATCTGATAACAAGGCAGACGGGGAGTCGACTAAGTGTGGCCACAGCAGTGCAGACTCTTCCTATACAAATAAGAGCGCCCCAAGCATGCGCAACTCTGCCCATGGCAGCAAGCTGACCAATCTGCACGCAGAGGCGGCTCAGTGCAAGTCCGCATCAGCACCAGCGGCAGCCAATAGTGCTGGTCTTTTGGAGAACAGCCTGACTGAGCATTCGCTAGACAATGAAATCAAAATGCACGTGTCGCCAGTTGAGGTGCAGTTCCGCTCGATGAACAACGTGAGCAATCCAGCAGCCGCTGCCAACGGACACATAAGCAGGCATCACAAAAACAGAGCACGGGCACACAGGGCAAGTCGGCTAACTGTGTTGAGAGAGTACGCCTATGATGTGCCCACCAGCGTGGAGGGCAGCGTGCAGAGCGCCCCTCACAGGAGACACCATCACTATGACTTGGCAGCTCGCAATAGCCGACGAGCGGCCTACATGGCCTACAGAGAGCGGCATCAGAGCCAGCTGCAACAGGACAGCAGCGACAGCGCAAGCCTGCCGCGGCGCTCCCGCTACTCAGATAAAGGAGGCGGGAGCACGCTGGGGAAGGGCTCAGTGGTAACCGTAGAAACCGAGCAGGTGGTTACTGCTGCAGCATCGAGCTCAAGTAAAGACTCTGCTCCTGTAAAGCAGCCTGGCAGCTCAGGACTAGAAAGCCAGCTTAAGTCATACGGGCTCAACCTCATCACTCACAACGGTGGCACCATTAAAGAGAATGGACAGGCAGTGCCTATAATTAACACAGACAGTACAGCCGGGGTAAAGACCGGCTTGTGGAAACATGAAACTACTGTGTAGCAACAGTTTCCGTCCCAAAGACTGCGTAATGATGTGTTCACACCTTTTTAAACTGTGAAATGTCTGTTTTTAGTTGTTTGATTGTACTTTTTCCTTTGAAAAAAAAAAAGGAAAAATAGCCAAATTATGGCCACTTAACTGACTTTGTAGATGTTTCTATAAATGTTCTATTTTTATAACTTTTAATCCAACACTTTTTATTCCCTTTGAGAGTTCTGTACATGAAACTGCATGGTCTAAGCTGTGGCCCTGTGCATACCGTTAACCCGGAGCTTTTTCACCCCCATTTTTTTAGTTTGTTCCAACAATAATTAAAACAAAACTTCCATTTATCAAATTTAGAGTTTTTATTCTTGCACTTGCACCCACAATCTCATCTTTTGGTCTCTGCAGCCACTGCAAAGGTGAGTCAGAGCTGTTTTGTTTCCAGGAATTACTCTTCCTGACAATATATGACAAGCTGGTAATTGGGTTTCTCACTGACCTTCAGGTGGCCTCAGGTTCTTTTCTCTGCAGCGGTGCAGCACTTTAATTGCAGCTGGCTGTGGCTTTGGGCTCTGTGGGTGTTTTCTTGCCGCCTGCTGGCAGATTTGATGAGTGCACCTTACTTTCGGGGCACCCGCTGTCTTAATGCGCCTGGTTGTGATTGACAGCTCTCAGGGCAAGTGAAGCTGCCATGAGAAGAAACGATAATGAGAGAAGTATCTCCTTCTCCTTGCACTGCTTTCCGTTCTCCATCTCCTCTACAGCTGACAGCTGAACTTGAGTTCCACTCGCTGCTTGACATCGCTGTTGGGGCAGAGCATGCAAGGCACTCAAAGTGTGATTTGACTGCTTGAGTACTCAAGAGATGAATTGGTATGACTTTTTGTGGGGTGCGTGCCGTGTAGCTGACTTAGTGATTGTATCAACAGCAACAAACTTTATACTGGATCAGTTCCCTAGATTTGTAAGGGGATAGCTATACATTTTGGATTAAATTTTACAACATCTCCATTATTAAATATGGTGTTACATCACCACTGAATATTTTTGTGGTAATCTAAATTATCCCTGCAACACATGAACACAGTGTTGTGATTTTTCGCAGGAGCACACCATCTCTTTCCTCATGCAGGCAGGTCGATAGCCATGGAGGAGGCAAGAAGAAAAAAGGATAGAGCTGTTCTTGTAAAAGCAAATATGTTTGGTACATCATTGCATTCGGATCATCGAAAAAAGGATGGGTGGGTTAGGTGCTCCTCCAAATACTTCTGAGGTAAACATGTAAAAATCATCATAGCTTGCATATAAAAGATGGATGCAGCCAATTTAACGTCAGCCACTATCACCACCTTCATTTTTAGGAGCCAAAAGTGACTCTAGAGAGTGGATTAAAAAAGCTAATGCCTTCAAGCTTGGTTAACAAGGTTCATCAACAGACTGTATGGGTACATCACAGAGCCAGAGAGGCAGATAATTTAATGGAAAATAAAGCTTTTATGTATCAGGCTGCAAACATTTTAATTTCATATAGTATACTGGCAAATGTATGCACTCATCCATCCAAGTCATTGAATTCAGGTGTTCTAGTCACTTCCATGGCCACAGGTGTATAAAATCAAGCACCTAGGCTTGCAGACTGCTTCTACAAACATTTGTGAAAGAATGGGTCGCGCTCAGGAGCTCAGTGAAATCCAGCGTGGTACCCAGGATAGGACACCACCTGTGCAACAAGTCCAGTCATGGCATTTCCTCACTACTAAATATTCCACAGTCAGCTGTTAGTGGTATAATAAAAAAAGTGGATGTGATTGTGGTAGGCCACATAAAATCACAGAGTGGGGTCAGCGGATGCTGAAGCACAGAGGTCGCCAACTTTCTGAAGAGTCAATCGCTACAGACCTCCAAACTTCATGTGGCCTTCAGATTAGCTCAAGAACAGTGAACAGAGAGCTTTATGGAATTATCGGGTGGCTGTAGCTCAGGAGGTAGAGCAGGTCACCTACTGATCGAAAGGGCAGCGGTTTGTTTTCTGGCTACTCCAGGCTGCATGCTAATGTATCCTTGGGCAAGATACTTAACCCCAAGTTGCTCTCCGACGCAAGCGTTGGAGTGTGAATGTGCGTGAATGTTAGATAATAAAAGCACTTAGCTTAGTTAATCATGGAAGTGCTTGTGTGAATGGGGTAAATGTAAACATGTTGTATAAGCGCTTTGAGTGCTCAGACAGAGTAGAAAAGCGCTATATAAGAACTAGTCCATTTACCAATGTTTTTCCATGGCCGAGCAGCTGCATCCAAGCATTACATCACCAAGCACAATGCAAAGTTTTGGACGCAGTGGTGTAAAGCACACCGCCGCTGGACCCTAGAGCAGTGGAGATGTGTTCCCTGGAGTGATGAATCATGCTTCTCCAGTTCTTGCAATCAAGAACGGTACTCGTCTGACTGCATTGTGCCAAGTATAAAGTTTGGTGGAGGGGGGATTATGGTGTGGGACCCTTTTTCAGGAGTTGTGATTGGCCCCTTAGTTCCACTGAAAGGAACTCTTAATGCTTCAGGATACCAAGACATTTTGGACAATTTCATGCTTACAACTTTGTGGGAACAGTTTGGAGATTGCCCCCTCCTGTTCCAACATGACTGCGTTTGGTGTGGAGAAACTTGGCTGGCCTGCACAGAGTCCTGACCTCAACCTGATAGAACACCTTTGGGATGAATTAGAGTGGAGACTGTGAGCCAGGCCTTCTCGTTCAACATCAGTCTTAAGTGGCCATTCGAGGAACAGCAGCTTTTCCTCATCACTTGCACGTTTGCATCATTTGACGCTTGTTAAACACGAGCAGTGTTGCAGTTCCCATGAAAGTGACTGGACTAAAAAAGACAGAAAAGTAATTTCGTAGATATTCCTAATGGTATTTTAAAGTGCCATGTCCTGGAAAATTAAAATGTTAATCATTCATCCTGCCCTCATTTTTGCTTTTTAAGATTTTCAGCCTTCTAGATCCCCTAGGGGAAACTCTACTTTAGAGTATCAAAAGTAAAGGTACGCACTCTGTCACACTGGCTAATATTTACTATCTTCTGCAGTATTGAAGTTTGTAAACAAGCAGTCAGTGCTCCCCGTCAGTCATGACGCCCTGTGACTTTTGGGAGGGCTAAGCCTAAACTAAATAACTTGTTCCGAGTGATATATTCACATCTTCACAGCCCGTCACCAACTAACCAACATAAAATACTGGAAGGTCAGACTGAAAATTATTCCAGCAATTTTTCACATGTAGGAACTGATCAGTAATCGCCATCTACACATCATCCCATTCACCGGAGACAGAGAGACACTGCAGCTCCAATAACTCCAATTTTTCATTAATGGCATATTAATAAAACACATATTTCACTCAGGCAAAGATATATTGCCTGGCCATCTTGGATGTGACAAATTATAATAAGACTTTTGAATTATGTAGAGAGCAGTTAGGCCTTGATTAGTGGCAGGCTCACTGATTCCCTGGAGGCATGAAAGAGTGATCTTCAAATAATCGCAAAGGTTCCTTAGCACTGCCATCTGTTATAAAGTTCATTTAAGGCACTCAGCGTGGTGGGGAATGACAATTGCAGGGTGTTGGTGCTGCGTGGGAAAAAGCTCATCAAGGCAAATAGACCGATAGTATCTCGGCTTTAAGATCGCTGGGACACCTTGGGCAGAAATCGATAATAAATTAAGATAAAACAAATTAAGTCATTTGGGCCTTTTCTTAACCTCATTCAGGAGTCTTGGGGTTAGATCACCCATCTCCAAAATAATAAATCAATGATGAGGTAATTATATTCAGACGCCAAAATGCATCAAGTCCAGCTGAACACTTTATTTTTCAGGTATAGAAGGATCCCTCCATGTCATCTCTTTCCACCCCGTTTCCACTTACTGTGCTCTGTAGAGCACATCCGAGCACAGTTCCTAACCGGGAGGCCCGGGAACGACCAGCATCAGACAAGTGATGTGTTGTTTACATTTTCCAGTTGCTGCTCATGGCGCCTGGAGGAAGCATCTGGCTCTGTTGTGGAAGCTTGCCACTGGAATGAAGATTGATACTTTCTAGATCATGAAGCCATCTGACTGTGCTGATTGTAATTACGTGACTCTAGCTGTCCAGAGGATCCGCTTTCTTTCTTCTTTTTTTTTTTTAACCTGCAATATGCTAATCACCCAAAAAACCTCCCAGGCCTGACATATAGATTAAAGTATTAATTAGCAGCCAGAGTTTGCAATGATCACTGTCACCTTTTAAGCAGCTGTCTCCAGTGATAATTGGGAATTTGTATATTCTGGCAAGCTAAAGCAGACACTTTAAATATCTGCAAATGAGATAGAGACACACATCAGTGTTAAGGTTATGTTTAAAGGGGACCTATTATGCTAATAACCAGCTCCATGTTTTTAATCACAGGACTATGCTAAAGTAGCTTTGCATGGGGCTGCAGACCCTCAGGTAGTCCGCTCTCTGCATATATCAGTGGCACATCCAAGTAGTGTGTGAAATGCATAAATAGCTATTTGTAATTGTTCCTTAGTTAAAGGACCAAGTGGCAAACAGTGATGCAGCGAAGGCGCAGATTATTCAAAACCAGCCCTAGTAATTGTGAGCCCTGCCTCCTTCCATGAGGAAGTGAGGCAAGTGCATATAAGGAAGTCCGTGCTGAGCCGACATCAGCTCAGCACAAGTATAAAAGACTGTCTGAAACCGAGTGTTAAGAGCTGTCTGAAGCCTGAACTTGTTGCTACAGAGATTACTGTTACATAATCTGACCTAATTTTCTTAACTATATATACATGACAAAAGCATTACAAACCCCATTCAAGCCCATTGTCCCAGCTTGGCTATTAAAGATGATTCAAACATGGGAAGCCTGAATTGTGTTTAGTATGTTTCTCTATAGTTAGTAACTTTAGGAGGTAAACACTCGATGGGCTGTGGGTTCAAGTGAACTTTGACCTTAGTTTTCCATTTAATGATCAAAGGCATCTTGGTTTGCAGTCATTTATTGCTTTCCTGCTGTAACACAGAACATATTTCCTGTGTGAAAAGTCTTTTTTTTTTAAGCCTCTCATCAAACCATGTGCTTCAAGTTGAAGCTCACATCTGACAGTTGCATAACTTCTCAAAGGGAAAAAAAAAAAAAGATGGCGAATCTTATTACTTCCTGTCATAACTTTTTGGTAGTGTAATGGGTTGTGCTGTTGCCTCTGTGGCATTCAATCGTGGGTTGGCATAAAATTAATGCTTCACCTTTCTGCCTTAATTCATTCAAACTCATTGAAGTTTCCAAAGCACTTATTGGCAGAAGAGCTGGTTAAATAGTGGGATCTGCCTGTTATGAGTTAGAAATTATAACTCCATGTGTCATTTGTTAAAAAAATAAAAAAATCACACTCTAATCAACTTTAGTTTTCATGATGGACTCTCCACCCTTTTGTTCCAGGGCACCATAAATTTCAGCATTAAACAACGGTTGTTTTCATAGCACTGGAAAGGGTGTGATGAAAATGTTGTGTTCATTTTTTAACTGTATGCTTTGATGAATCGAAGTGATGGAATTCTAATATCGGCACAGTCGTCTCCTTATTAAATACAGCACAGAGACCTTGTGCAAACCCAAATATATCTTGATTAAACTTTGGGCACCATTAGAGATGAGGACAGAAATAGATGCTCACTTTTTTCATCTCACAGGGGGCGGCATGAGAAGAGAAAGGCTCTGCTGCTGGTTTGATCATTAAATCAGAATTATGCGTGTGTGCGTGTGTGTGTGGACTCCAAGATAATGTAAATGATAATTCTTTCTTTGTATTTCTATTGCTGAGATATTGATCGCCTACAAGAGTAAAATCAAAGTTTTCAGCTGACCTCGTTCCTGCCATAATTCTAAACCACTCGATCACTCTACCCTGTGCCCCTTTTCCCCCCACAAAGTCACACCAACATACCCTCTTACGCTGCCATATAATAATGACATCAAGCCATCTGCAGAGCTCACATCCCATGTGTTGGCGGGCCTGTGCTCTCATTAATGCCCTCATATTGCCATCCATCTACCTGTGCCAGTCTGTCTGTGCAGATTTGGCTTCTTTCTGTCCAGCTGCTCTGTTATTTATAGCCACCTCAGAAAGAAGTCATTGTTCATGGTGACAGCTGGAGACAGTAGCCCTCCCTGTTACATACATCCATATCTGAGAAGTCAAAGGTTGGCTATTGGTATACATTTGTCTGGTCAACACATTGTATGTGGAAAAAAAAGAAGTTTTTATTCATCTGGAGATGAATAAAAACTATTGAAATATTGTCATATTAGGCAAATGTGAGGAGAATTTAACAAAAGTTTCTGATTTGTCCCAAAGTTTCAAACCAGTTCTCATTTCTTTGTGTTTTTGTTGAGTTCATTTCTTTTTTCAAGTGGTCTTGAGCAGCAGTTCTCGAGGCTTTCTGAAGGTCGATGTCCAAAGAAACGAGTAAAGATGTGTTTCTTTGGACATCGGCTTCTTTTTCAAACATTTTCAGTCCAGTCCTTGTACCTGACCATTTTCAGAGGAATGTTTCTCTGTTAACCTACTTAACACTGACCTATGATTCATTCAAGCATGAAAAAGGCACCCAACTCAAGGATGAATGAATGTTGTGTCTACACATAAGACACAATTTAGCAAAGAACCAGTTTTACATTGTATCTCTTGACACTTTGTTACCAGCAGCCTGCTGCAAAAACGCATCATTTGTTCCCTTTTCTTTAGCTGAATCTACGAAAAGTCCCAAATATAACAGTATGACAGGCCTAAAATAGCATTTTTGTGGTAACAAGGTGATAGGCTGAAAAATTGGCATACATCAGTATGGTGTGCAGTGTCATTTAAAAACATTCAAGAAAACTGGAGCACAAAAGAAAAAGTGGCAGGCCTATCTATCTACAACAGATGGACAGTATCTGAAAGTCATGTCTCTAAGAAACAGGAATAAATCCAGCAAATGACACAGGACCTGAGAGATGCATGTAGCCTTTCTGTTGATCCATCTACTGTTCACTGAGGCCTCAGCAGACATGGTGTCAGTGGAATTGTTGCTGTCTTGAACCCATTCTTAAGGAAGGGAAACAGGGAAAAAAGGCTGAGGTATGCCACATTACACAAGAACTGGATTGAAATAACTGTAACCTTTGAAAAATAATGTTTTAAATTAAAAACAAAATTACATTTATAAGCCAAAGGCCTAACACTAATAAATGTCCATGCAGGTTCTCAGTCATCCATGTCATGGTAGCATCTGGAGCTTGAAAAAAGGCGACCGTTTTTTGAAGACGTTTCACGTCACATCAAAGAGGCTTCTTCAATTCTGAAACCAAAAGGGGGAGAGTCCTGGGTATTTAATGCCTAGTGGAGGCTGTCCCCTTTGGAGCTGGTTGTTGACCCACTATTGATCATGTGCATCGTCACATGAGCCAAGCTGTGAAAAAAGACATGGGTCTTTACTGCCAGGGCTTTCAGGTGAAACCACTGTGAGATCTTGCCCCACGCTATCATCTGACCTACTGAGGTCACCTTAAGTATTGAGGAACATGGAAGCCTCAACACTGAAGTTTACCGGATGCCCACACACACACAGACCAGTACCTACTCTTTGAACACAAACTTGGAGAACCCTGCAACACCGAGTGGAAAACGTTCCCTCGAAGGCAGAAGGGAAAGAAAAGGAATATGCACGAGTAAAGAAAGCTGTTTAAAAAATGTGGTTGTCCCAACTGGGCATTCATCAAATCAAAGAGGAAGAAATAAGGTCAGACACCAACTGGGGAGAAAGAGAATGAAAAAATGGAACAACATTGTCATCTCTTATGTAGCAGGTTTGTCAGAGAAACTCAGGAGAATTTTCTCCAAGTATGACATCACAGTGTACTTCAGACCCAGCCATACCCTAAGACAAAAACTGGTTCATCCCAAGGACAAAACTCCCAAACACAAGCTAAGCAACATACTGTCTGCAGTTCAGTGCAGTGATTCATGCATTGGAGAAACCAAACAGGCACTCCACAAACGCATGGCACAACACAGAACCATGCACCTCAACAGGATGAGACTCAGCTGTACTTCTGCGCCTAAAGGATAAAGGAGACTCTTTCAAGGATGCCAATGTTCACATTTTGGACCGGGTAGACAGATGGTTTGAAAGAGGAGTAAAAGAAGCCATCTCTGTTCAGGTGTCTTGAGATCCCTTCCCAGGCACCTCAAACCCCCACTCTTACTTCAGGTGACCTCAGTAGGTCAGGGTGGGGCAAGGTCTCACAGTGGTTTCACCCAAAACCCCTGCTGGTAATGACCCACGCCTTTTTTGACACTTTGGCTCATGTGATGACGCACATGATCAATATTGGTTTAACGACCACCTCCAAGGGGACAACCCCCACTGGGGTTTAAATACCCGGGACTCTCCACCTTTTGGTTTTAGAAGAAGCCTCTTGGATGGGATGTGAAACGTCTTCAAAAACTTAAAGAAGTCCAGACGCCTTTTTTTTTCAAGCTTCCAGAGACTAATGCTAATTAACTCTACTAAGCTGTGTAACATGCTGTAATATTAATCAGTTCTCTGTCATAATGATTCTCCTCTACTCGTGTTATTATTGCAACATGTTTCAGCATTTATTAAAATTATTTGTTGAAGCGAGACAGGCTAGTTTATATCTCAATATTTTTCACAGTTATGATGAAATGTTTTGGATAGAAAGATGCTCACGGGGGCATAAAGAAAATCTATCAAACATCAAGCAAACTGCAGTTTACTGCACACCTTTCACCTTGATGAATAATAGGCTGTGTCGTGATGAATTGTCCAGAAAGCTGGAAGTTTCGAAAGCCCCTGTCTTCCAGTCTAGTTGAACAAGTCTGCTGAAATCTATGTCAAGTATGTGGAACACGTAGCCACCAGGTGCATGCGTATCATCTGAATGTGATTCATGTATATCCCAGAAATAAATCTGTCTAAAAATATCTGTTATACCATGGTTTAAAGTTACACTTTCTGATGGAAGCATCAAAGTCATTTAAGGATGAAGCTCTTGTTTTGAGAAATGTCAGCAATTTCCCATAATACCCGCTGAGCAAATGGCCTCCTGTTTTGCGATTTGTGTAACGCTGTCAGTCGTGTTTAACTGAGTGTGTTGAACCCCCCCCAAAAAAACCCAAAACAAAAGCCAATCTCACTGCTAAACAATCACTTGGAATTGCTCTGTTTTGGCTGCCATGAAACAGATGCGCCGTGTTGTTAAAAATGTTCTAATCTTCAAAAAAAAAAAAAGCTGACAGCTGACTCGACTTGCTAAGAAGCAGTCTGGCTTATCTTTCATTGTGGGGCTGTTTCACTGTGTGGCTGCAGCATGTGTGGAAAATCTCCACTTTATTTCTTACTGGACATATTCATCTGCCTGACAACTGATATGTTGCCTATGGTTTGTTTGTGCGTGTGCGTGTCATAGAAAAACAGAGACAGAATACTGTGCGTGTGAGTGTACATGATTCCCGTGCGTGCGCGTGTTTCTATTTATCTGCAGACCCCCATTTTATCAGCCGGCATCCCAAAGTGCTTTGGCTTGGTGCAGAATTATGTAACTGTCTAAACTGTTTGTGGCGAGTTGGGAAAGTGAAGAGATTTATGATGAAAACACTGTTAAAGATCCCTGGTGGTCACTGGACCACAACTTAAAAGTTTAATGTAGCCAATGGCATGCCAAACAAACCACACTGTAGCAGAGGTGCCATGAAATCAGTATACAACTGTGGATTATGGCAAAGTGCAGCTGTCTCATATAAAAAAATATGTGGACACCACAATAATATATCAAAATGGGACTGAAGAACACTGCAAAACCATGAGCCTCAACTTTTTTGGCTACAGGGACTTGCTTTTGTTAGTCCAGAAGAGGTCAGGGATATGTTGGGTGATAAGGCTAAGAACCAATCAGTGGGCGCAAACCAAATCACTTGAAAACTGATTCAAACTGCATAAAGTTCTGATGATTTTAATAGTGGTTAGACCTCCTGCCTCCAACAACGTACATTCTAAGATGTAGCTGCCTCCTAGCAATATAGAGGCCTGATTGAAGCACTAGTAGCAGAGCTGATGCTCTTGCACATTCTTTGTTTTAAGTTCACTTTTTCAAAGTAAAGGAGTTCGGGAATGGTTGGTAATAGACTAAACTGTTCTGTGGTCAGACAAATCAAAATTTGAAATTCTTTTCAAGCATGGACGTCGTGACAATGCTAAACTGCATCTATTACAACAGCACGGCTTTGTAGCGGAAGAGTCCAGGTGCTGAACTGGCCTGCCTGCGACTGAAAACATTAGGAGCATCATGAAGTGAAAAATATGACAAAGACCCAGGACTATTGAGCAGCTAGAATCATCTAACAGACAAGGCTGGGACAACATTCCTCCCACAAAATTCCTACCACACCTTCCTAATCAAGGGAATGATCAACATCTGCTTAGTTACCCTGTATAAAGATGGGGGGTCAGCACACAGCACAGCAAGGGGGAAAGCAGCAAGCTGGACATTGCAAACTGGTGTCAAGGGAAACTGGAACGAGCCATGGAGCTGTGGAACTGGTGTCGGATGTAGAGGAGGAGCTGGATCCAGAAAAGGGAGGTTTCCAGTGGGACACCACTGGTGAAAAACCGTTTGCTGCAGTGGTCCCAGAACGTTTGCGTGAGACTGTTGTACACATGCATGTAATATACAGTTGGGCTGCAAGCTTGCTCTGTTTTTAGTGTCTGTTTTCTTTTGCTCTGGGCTCATTTCTTTTATAAGTAAATGGAATGTTCTTGAGTGTTACCCTGGGTATGGTGGACTCCTTTTTTTTTCTTTTTTTTAAAAAGCTGCTTTCCACCTGGTGGAAAAGGACCTCCACCTCCCCATTTGACCCCATCAATTCAAATTGACCCGATTTCTTTCTTAAAATGTGACATTTTTCTCAGCTTAAACATTTGATATTTTCTGTGCTCTGTTGTGAATAAAATGTTTATGGGATTTGCAAACCTTGCATTTTGTATTTATTTACATCTTACACAGCATGCCAGTGTTTTGGGAGTTGTAGTTGTATAAATTGTATTGTTTTGCATGGAATACTAGCACAAGAGCTTTCAGTGCATACTATATTTAATATTATTCAGTTAATATTATTCAGTTATATTATTCAAATATAGGCTTTCTATCTACAGTATCTATAGTTTACAGTGATGCACCAAGATGGAAAATACTGTTTGTTTTTCCCCAGAAAAGGGGGATCTGGTTCCCCCTACTCAGGTAGTTATATAATGCCTGAGAGACACAAATTGATTGTATCTGCACTGGCTAACAATGCATATTTAAAGACGAATCTGTTAATATTTGCAGTAATTACTAGAATTAATCGATTAACCTTCTAGGACACGTATAAACGATTTGCGGCAAGAAGGGAAATTTTTTCATATTTGTTAAATTATAAATTAAACCAGAGCATTTTTTTTTATCAACAAGCAGAGCACACTCCATACCATCGCCACCATCATCACTTACTACCCACCTAAGCTCGTTCCCGCCAAAGAACTGTGCGCGAGCATCCTCTCAGAGCCGCCCGCCTCTCACACACAGCGAAACTTGGGAGTTGAACGAGAATCAGCCAAGTAGAATCAACCGCGTCCAAGTCAGCCGGGACGAGCTCCTGTGAGCAAAAGAAAAGAAGAAAAAAGTCCACATTTAGGAAGAAACAATGGATGCAAAAAGAGTGGAGACCGTATCTGCCCGGGTGGATGATGCTGCTGTTTCTTCAACTGGTAGGACAGTGGTGGCATGTTTTGGCGCGTGCACCAATAATATAGTGATTTATAAGGGGTCTTTGCTCGGTCTGTATGGGGAAGATGTGTATGCAAAAGACCCTCAGCATGGGAGGAGGAATTTCATGTTGCCCTGCTTCATGTTGAAAATACCTACAGCGTACCTAAAATGTGTTATTGCAGGTGGAGGACGCGGAGCTAATCCTTAATTGGGTTTGTAATTAATGCAAACCAAACAGTTTGGTAAAACCACAACTTTACAGGTTTTTTTGATATCGCCTTTGACGGTGCATTTTTTTTTAAAGATAAAACAAAATGCACCGTCAAAGGCGATATCAGGCAATTT
>JASGAU010362101.1:0-13659 GCA_030220045.1 Australoheros facetus
TGTACCCTGCCTCTCGCCCTATGACAGCTGGGATAGGCTCCAGCCCCCCCGCGACCCTGAACAGGATAAGCGGAAGCGAATGGATGGATGGATGGAAGTACTTTATAATTTTTTTTTCACTTTATTTTTCAAAATCAACCACTAAAAATTGTGTTTAACTTCTCTTTAAAAAAAAAAAAAACAACAACAAAAAAGAGAAATGTCAGCCATCATCAAAGTTAAAGTTAGTTCAGGTGTCGCGTCAGTGTGTAGAAACCAAACGGAGAAGAGAAAAGTACATGCAGATCTGGTAAGATCTGGCTATAGATAAATATTTCATATGAAATGTGTTTGTTTTTTCCCTCCTGTATATAAAACATTTTGGTGCTCAAAATAAAAATCCCCAGGAATAAAATAATAATCATTTCATTTAATATTTTTCCCCATTTACTCATGGATAAAATACATTTTGCTTATCAAATGGACAAAAATCCACAAACATCTGTTAAATAAGGTAACATCGACCCTTTGGATCAACAGTTGCACGTATGTGCAGTCAACCCTGACAGGCCCATTTTGAGCCAGGAAAAATAAAAAGCCCAGTGATCCACCTTATCTATTTTTCATGCCAAATAGGACAATATTTAAAAAAAAAAATTAAAACAAATCATTAATCCTCATTAATCCTGGCTCTTTTTTTATATCCATAAACCCATATAATGTTGCTAACAATGTAACTGTTTACCAAAGGTGGCAAACAATAAGGATAAATAAGGCCAAACATGTCTTCAACGTATGCATTTATGCCCTTGTGAAAGCTGAGCAGAGACTTACTGAAAGTTCACTTTATCTACTTGGAACCTCGTCTCGAAAATCCCTGAAGTTAACACTCGGCAGCGTAGCAGGTCCTACACATGGTGGACACAAAGAGAGATCCAGATCAAGAAATGGAAAAGAAAAGAAAAAAAAAAAATCCACAACGGCAGGGTTTTGCAGGTGATTTATACTTTTAATACTGAGCAAACTGGCAGGAGAACTGACCTGGTCCGTTGGTGTGTAGTCGCTCTGTCTTACAGAATCAATTCTGTCCAGGAAACTGCAAAAGGAGAAACAGAAGAGCAGTTAAATTTTGTACGCTGTCCATACATTTCTATGTGCTGTAGAAACTAAATTAATATAAAACAAATGGCAGTTATCTCTATAAATACTGAGTCTTCACTGAACAAAACCAAATCATAAGCAGTGAGCCATGGTTCATCTCGGTGGGGGTGGGTCACAAAGTCTCATATTCAACCAACACAAAAACATAACTGCAGGTCTGATCAACCATAAACTACAAATGTGACATAATGTATTTTATTATATTTGTGTCGTACATGAAAATATTTACATGTCCACGTGATCTACACTGAATGCTGCAGGAGGCAGGCCTTTTAGGCCGGTGTTAGAGCAACTGCATGCCACAAGATGGCAGGCCTGCTCAGTCTGGGCTATTTTGGTATGTCTCTAGCCAGAGTGATTACATAAGGCGGTTACTGTGGAGGTTAGCTTGCTGTTGCCATCTCTTCACTACTGAGAGAGCATGTGCAGCAGTAGCAGCAGCAGCAGCAGCTGGGCCTCTCTGCAGCACAGCAGGCAGGATGAGGACACCGAAGCTGGGGACACATGGTCACACAGGCCCCTGGATGGTCTGGATCACATCATAAAAAGGCTCCAACAAGGCCAGTCCAAGGGTCATGATACATATAAACTCACTTCATGCACATTTGAAGAGAAATGGTGCAAAGTTCTATAGAATAAGTCCATTAGATAAATATACAGATCATTTCTTAGCATTTCAACATTTAGTCTCAGAACAATTCACTGATATTTAGCTCGCTATTGCTTTAACTGCTTTACTATGGAAGCAACAGTGGATAACAGGGTTAGAAATTAACTAACTCTGGGGCCCAAAGCAAAAATGCCCTTGGGGAAAAAAAAGAAAGAAAAAAAAAACCTAGCAGTACAAATGTGCTTGCCAGCAAAAAAATGCAAATGTTACTCTGAAAAAAAAAAAAAAAGGACATACACAGCCTTAAAAGGAGTTATAAACTGCTCTCTCTCCCCCTCTGGAAGAGTTTATATGATTTTATGATTATTTACTTTCCTAAAGTGACAAACATTTGAAAAAGGTTGTTTTCTTCTGTCTTTTCTTTGTCACAAAATGACACTGCAAATCTGAGAAATTAGTGGGTTTCTTGGTATTATTCATATGATTATTTTAGAGTTTTGGACTGTTAGTTGAACAATTAAAATGTCATTTTTCCCAATGACACTTGACTGTGTGGGTAATTGTGGTATCTTTTTGGTGGTGGTAGACCAAAAATAAATATTCATCAACCCTGCTTTATTTCCTGTTACATCCAAATTACTCCAGGTGACAGCCAGGCCATATAGCTGACACTAAACTATAGAGAATGGTACAAAGTGCATATGGGAGCAGAAGAGATAAAGGTGCCTACATCTTGAGGAGTTTCTCCATCTACTGCTGAAGCTTGTGAGTGATTCTAAGTGGGACACAGATGTGGACCAAACAGGCTCACCCTCATCCTTCATTTTCTACCCAAACCTTCACCGGCTTCACATCACAAGACAGCCAACATGGCTGCAGCGAACAGGAAACCCGATGCACAGCAGGAGGCTGGAGTTTATGTAGTCAGTTAATTTTCATTTCAGCCCTAAAAGTAGCACACCTAACACACCCAACAAGAATTAAATAACCGAGAATGAATGCTCCATTATGAACCATTAGATAACAGCTGCTCATGTGCTCCGACAACAATGTTTTCATCTCACCAACTGTTTCTGCCCACAAAAAAGGAGAAGTAAGGCTATTTTTGAAAGCGCACTTGACTTTCTCACACTAAATTCATACACATAAACAATAAACACATCTACTGTATTACCACATGTAACATAGCTATCAATTAATCTATCAATTCATTTGGAAAGCAAAGATGCCATCATTTTCAGAAGAAATGCTGTCCAGAATCATCTGGTTACACATCGCATTTGATGTCCGGAGAACACGTCCTTCTCGTTCAGCGTGAACGTTCTGTTTTATTAATGCAATCATCTTATTTAAAAATAAAAGTAACAGATGATAAACTGCTCATGACGCATTACCACAACCTGAATTGGGAATCTAAAAATTGTCCTTTTATTATTTTAGTACCTTACTGCACTATTTATTAACCAGGGTGATCGCAGGGCTAGTCCAGTATGTAAAATTCACCCAATTCTTTTCTGTTTTTAACTTCCAACCTGTCATCTTTGAACAGGTCGACTCTTTGGCCGTACTGCAAACCTGAATAGATGTTTTAGACATACAGACCTCAAATATCTAAACCTGAGGTGCAGGTATCTGAGGTGATGTGTGTAACTTTTGCGCCATCACAATAATACATACATGTTTATATGTCTCCCCGCATCTCCTATCTGTTTGTCTACAATTGTATTATGTGAATAATTTGAGTGGTTTAAGTCCTGAAGGGACAAAACTTTCCTGAGTTATTCTCGGGAAAGAACATACATTTGGGGAATGTAAACAATAAAATGCACATCTTATGTTAGGTGGCATGGTGGTTAGCACTGCTGCCTCACAGCAAGAAGGTCCTAGGTTGAATCCACCTTGGCCGGGGTCTTTCTGTGTGGAGTTTGCATGTTCTCTCCGTGTTTGCGTGGGTTTTCTCCGGGTACTCCGGTTTTCTTCCGCAGTCCAAAGATATGCAGTTACTGGGGTTAGGCTAATTGGTGATTCTAAATTGCCCATGAGTGTGAATGGTTGTCTGTCTCTCTGTGTTAGCCCTGCGACAGGCTCGTGACCTGTACCTTGCCTCTCGCCCTATGACAGCTGGGATAGGCTCCAGCACCCCTGCGACCCTGAACAGGATAAGCGGAAGAGGATGGATGGATCTTCTCATGATCAGCTTTGAGTTAGTGAAGGTAAGAATAGGTCTTTTGTTAATTTTGTTATATAGTTTTAGCAGGAAGCTGAAAATAATTTCAGGTAAGCGTCTCTTTTAGTTATAATGGGTTATTTTTAGTAGCTCTCGTGGGCCTCAGCTCTCCCATTTTTATGCTCTGTTTGGCTACATTATTTGTGAAGTCTATAATTTTTTACTGAGTTGAAAAAGAAAAATTCTGCCCAGACCCATTTTCAAGTGGTTGTTAATATTTCCTTTCCCATAGAGCTGGGATCACAACAATGAGAATCTAATCTTAAGTTATTTCTGCCGACTATAGAGCTTAATAATGCATATGGGTAATTACAGACAAATGGGCAACAAAACATGTAGAACGACCGAGCTAGCTGTGTAAACAATGTAGGTTTCCGAAAATGTTTCAATCAGGCAGGAAACAAATTCAACATGTCTGAAAAGTTCATGAGATTAAGTCTCAGGCTGGCACTTTTCTATTCTAACTATTGGTTAGTTCACTGCATTAATTATTTCTTCTATGAAATGTCAGAATATGGTTTTAAAAAAAAAGTCCTAAAACCTGAGGTGATGTCACAAAAGTGTCTTCTTTATCAGACAAAATCTCAAGGTATTCAAGCTTAACTAGCATCCTTTTGATATAAGGTGTCAATTTGACTGGTATCAATGTCTTTTAAATGCATTACCTTTATGGCTCTGATGTTTTGAGCGCTCTGATTGGAGTTACCTTTAAACAGCCACTCCTCCTGTCATCTTTACATTTGTTCAAACATGCTTTGTTTTGTCATCTGATACCAGAATACTTATGTTTTCCCCAAGTCTATTACTGTTCCTTTATTACGCTTTATTTCCTAAATGATGGTAATTTGGGGGGTTTTTTGGTCACCTTTTTGGTTGATGCGTTTATTTGCGTTACATATTATCCATTTTATCACCACTTGCATAAAACATGAAGTTACATCAAGGCGTTTATCACATATATTAATGCTTTCAACTGTCATCAAATAAGGCAAATTAAAAACATAGGCTCAACTTCAAATTCTCATATTTAAGACCACTCAGTTACCAATATAACTGCAGATTAGCCATCAAGCAAATAATCAAATACAGTCTGAGTTCAACAAAGCATAGAGACAAAAAGCATAATTTTAGGGAAAAGCTGAAAGACCTGATGAATAAATAAAAATAAAACAAGCAGAGAGAGAAACCATAAACCTAAGATGATTCAGAGTACAGTGTTTACTTATGTCTTGGCTCTGAAGTCACACAACATGAAGCACACCCATCATCTCACAATTAATTGCATTTATTTACCAATTAGCGCTTCTCTGGAAACAAGAAACAACCAGTAAACCCCTCTGCACTGCCCTGTTATTTGAAACTGCACAGTGTACAGTGAAGTATTTCTCACACACACACATACTCATGTCCCCTGAGCAGGCAGACACATATTCACGAAAACACAGGCAAAACCTCTTAAAATTCTCTAGCTTTTTGCCCCATTGCTGCAACAATGTGGGAGTATTTTTAGTCAGCCTTCCTTGCAGAAACCCAGCTAGGTTATAATTACTGAGTGCTTTGTGACTGCCATGTGACAGAAGTACTATTGGTAGAGCACTGGAGATCCAAATATAGTTGCTGTACCAGGCAAGAGGGGGGAAGGAAGAAAAAGAAAAAGAAAAAGAAAAAGAGAGAGAGAGAGAGAGAGAGAGAGAGAGAGAGAGAAAAAACAAGAGTCCTGGATCCAGGAAAAAGGCCGAAAAAAAGATAACATTGATCATCGAGTGGCTGTCCAGATAATGTCTTATCAAAAGGTCTGGGTGCAGTTTACAGTGACTACGGCTGTTCTGGTTGAGTGCTACAAATAGACGAGCTGGGGTTTAGGGTCCAGGGAAATTTGTGGTTTGTGCTGCTTTCTTCAATTTCCTCCAAGAACTGCTCAACGCTGGCATCAGAGATCTGTGTGTGATGTGGTCATTTTGTCATATTTGTGGCGTTGGAGGGATAGCAGGCCGCCATTTTACCACTTTGTTTTTAGCATGTGTATAATATATGCACAGAAAACTATGCTTGGCATTTATGAATTAGTTTTATGACTTTAAAATTTGTTCACAACCATCAAACCACATTAAATGAGATGTAATTTCTAATTTGTTTGTAGCCTAACATAATAGCGTGCTTTTTTTTATGAACTTAGTTATGGACAGTACCAATTTGCCTTAATGTGAGAAGTAAACTACACAGGTTTTGTTAAACCAGCTTGCTAACACACTAATAATAATGGACATCATCACAGTTATCAACCTTTTTTTTTTTTGCTGCCTTCTTCCCCAGGCTCTGTGCATAGAAGTCATGACACACACATATGCAGCATCCTAGCACACGTCACTGTTTCAGGTGAGCAATCATGGTGAGGTCTTTGGGTTAAAAAGAGCTACCTTTGTGACAGTAAAACTGACTAAGCTGTCCATCTCCCTTCGTAATACACTCTCTCTGGGTCTTCTGTGTCATTTGCCTCGTCTTTCCATAAAACACAGACACAAGCATTATAACACTCACTCAGACTGCGCTTCACCCAAACACACCAATATATTGAAGGACAGTTGATGCAGAGTGCCTCAGGCCCCAATGTGGGCCACATGTTGCTGCTCATTTAGCAGAAAAGAGGGCGGAGGAAAGATGGTGGTGGTGGGTAATGAAACACTGCATACAGGAGCTCGGGGTCATGGGCCACCCAACTGCACAGCACCTTCTTCAAGAACCAAAAGGTCAGTTCTTGCACCATTTCTTGCCTTGCAAGAGCCACAATAAACAAACTACCAAAATTTGGAGAAGAAGTGACCCAGATCAGCTTTTTGAATTTGTGCTAAAAAATCAAATTATATGCATCAAAACAGCATATGCACAAAAGCAAAAATGAACATATCAAAAAGATACAGGAATAAATGCTGGAGAAAAAATAAATAAATACCCTGCAACACACTGGAAACCCTCACACGGACTGACAGCACCCAGCCTCATGTGCTCATTTGATAATTGGGTTGACTTTTTACAAATAGCAGACCATCTTTAATTAGGAGTTCAGAGGATCCAATCAATAGTTTCCATATTTTGAGCGCTCAGGCCAGCATAATGGACTTTCACTTTAGTCTCCAACGGGCTGGTGACAGCTCTTGAAAATTCACTGCTGGGCACAGCGGCACCACCACACTGTTTCTAACTGGTAATGTTTCATTTAACTGCTTTCAGTTTGGAATACGCTTAATTTTTCCTGCAATGTATGTTTACCTCAGTTTTGTTTCACATTCACTTTGTATAGGCCAAAGACAAAAATCTATTTGGAATAAATGGAAGGACAGCTTTTCTTAAGTTGGGTTTAATTCAATCAAGCCTGAATACATTTGTTTTTAGAAAGTAGCCAAAAATAACAGTAAAATTCACAGACTTTTGTTAAGTCAGGTAACAGACTCTTAACCTTAATTATCTGCAGACTAATTGTGGTAACGTGTGTGGTCACCTCTACAACCCAGTCTGTTTTGAGCAGGAAATAAACTTGCTTTCATGCATGAAAACCAGGCACAACTTGGCTGTCAACATGAGTAGTTTGCCTCTTAAGACTTTTTTCCACAACATTTTTTCCAAGGGCATTATGGGAAGTTAGGCCCTTTGAATATAAACATTTGGCCTCCAAACTACAAACACTCTTTGAATTTACTTCTTTAAAATCAAATACTGAAATTTAACATTTAATCCTCCTCCTTACACTCAGTATTTCCCGACATTAACTGATTTTAAGTTGATTACTACCACTTTCTAATTATTTTCCTGCTTCTGTTAACAACTGGGGCTATCAAATGTCAGAAAATGAAATACAATTTCCAACAGCCAAAGATAACAGATTCACATGTCTACTTTTTCTCCAACTAGCAGTCCTGGGTTTTTCCTACTTTGAGGAATTTTTGCTGTCCCCCTGCAAAGAGCTTTTTGCCAGAGGAAAAGGGAAGGAAAACTACCAAAATTTACTCGAGCATAATAATCAGTCAGTAAGGTTAAAAATTTTTTTAAAAAGTTAAAAAAACAGTTGATTATCTTTGCTTGACTATTTTAAGTAGAGCTACTACTTGAATCATTCCCAAAAGTATAATCTAAACTAGTATCTATAGCGATCTTAAATGTAAAGGAGAATTTCCCCTCCACGCTTCATCTGTCTCCTCTTACAAAACACACCCAGTATCCTAACAAAACTGGCAGCACTGCACAGCTTATCACATAACAGCCTCATCCCAGCCTGTCCGATGTATTGAGCTGGTATAGCACACGGGGCCACGTGCGGCGGGACACAGTGAAGGTGGAGCTGTGCAGGATCCTGGTCACCTGCTGGAAAGATCCGAGCCCGGGGTTCAACTCATCCATCCAAGCAGGAACACTGTGCAGTTTGGGAGATGGATCTGAAACTAGACAAATCCATCAACGGCTCAGTGGGTACTTCCTAAATATAGGAGCAAGAACGGAGACACTCCTGAAAGTCAAACCAAATCTTGTGTAAACAAAAGTGCCTGCTTTATCTCAAGGCCTCCATTTCGCCTTCCAGGGCCGCATCAAGTCATGGTTTTGAAAGGTGTTGTATAAAAATGTAAAATAGACTGTAATGCCCTTTTGTCTCTGCTTAGTGTCCACGTGGACCATTACATTACCTCCGTTTAAAATTGACTCAGCCCCTGAATTGAAGCTACAGTGGGAATATTGGGACTGAACTGTGTCCCATGTGGAGCTCCCAAATACAGTTCTAACTGTGAAATTGACTTATGGGTTTCTCCAAATAATACTGAAGCCCAACATCGATGCACTGTCAGTAAGCTACTGAATGAGTCTGTGCCAGAAATAGAAAACCTAGTAAAAATAGTCTAAATCAACAATATTGAGCAGGTTTCAAATATCTCGCCTGTAAACAACGGCAGCCTCTATGTCAAATTAGTTGTTCCGCTTGGAAGTCAACCAGTGACCCAGTGAAAATGAGCTTTTCCTCTTTTCCCCTAATCAAAACTCAATAACCAATGACTAATATTAGACGGGGGCATCTACAGTGTGCAGATTGCATAAGCCTGAACTAAGTCTACAGGGCTGGACAACCTGGCGATAGGAAATAATCCATAATGACACAGGATGAAAGAAAGTCCAAAATAAATACAGAGTTAATTTCCTTTTTCGATTTTTATTATTTAAAAGATGAAATTCAGCCTGAACTCCAGTGTGTGTGATGTTTGTGTAGTTCATAATCTGGCCTCCGGGTGGCATCCCTTCACTCGCGCTGCATGCAGCCTCACTTCCACACTGACCCTGCCTGGTTTTAGCAGCTGGGTTCCCATGGCAACCCCAGTCGGTCCATACCACTCCTCTCCCTCTCTTCCTAAGCCAAGCTGCACTTGTATCCTTCCATTCCCAGACACACTCATACATCAACACACAGCAGAGCCGTGGCCTGCGCTGGCTTTCTATTACTGTATTTGTGTCACTGTATACTGCGTTTGTTTGGTGGGTGGGCCAAGCAAATTCACAGCTTGTGAAGACAATGTTTTAGAGATCCACCTTCTCAAGCGCATGAGTAAAATATATCACAAGCTCTGGGTGAATGCTTACAGAGTGAAGTGACCAGGAAGTATCTGCGTGGCAGCCTTAATAGGAGCTGGTCATCTTCTCTAAATACTCAGGAAAGGTGCTTCAATGCTTCCTTTACTTAGGATACAGTGGAGCATCCTTTATGAAAGTACCCCATAATTCATAGCAACGCACTACTCAACCGTCATTAGAAACAAACCATCAACATAACTGACCAGTGACACATCATGGAAATGTGGAAAACACTGTTTTCCATTTCATGTCATAACCTGCTGATGTGTTTTATGAACTATGAACATTACGCTGCTGTAATAAAATCCTCCCTTGCCTTGCATTAAACAACCTGGAAGGACTTTGAAGTATCAAGAGATGCACTTTTTGTAGTCCATCATTGTAGTTTCACCACTGCAGAACCATGTCAACAAGATCCACCATCACATTATTAATGAGGCTTGTGCAAGTGCAGCCAGAGTCTCTGCACACTACAGGTCATTTTTACTATATCCTTATAAAATCTCCTTTTCAGCTTTCCTTTTCATAACATTTTCCATCAATGTCAAGATAAAGTTATTAACTTACTTTTTGGATGACTCAACCACAGCCAGATTTTAAGTAAAAGGCAGGAATGTAACATGTAGTGTGAGGCATGCAAAGAAAGCAGAAAGTTAGTAAACTGTGGCAGAACTTTAGAAACACAGTGTCAGTTGTGGGGGGGGAACAGGGCTAATAATTGGGTAAGTCAAACAGGTCTGTCCAAGGTAATACACATGAAAATGAAAATTATGCTTTATGACCAAGTGGTAAATGCAAACCATTGGTGATACTGAGGCAGCTTTGTTTTCAGCTCTACACAGAGGGAGCGACACATCTCACCTACTACAATCATCTTTTGCTAGCTGGCAGCTGAAATACTTGCATGTAAAACGAGCTCATATTTCATTAGTGTCCAATGCCAGTTAACGCCAGTTGGGTCTAAGATGAAACACAGCCACCAGCCCCCAGAGTAGACAGTGGAAATAAAATGGATACAGCATTCGTGAGGCTACCCACTGATTTGTGAAGTTCCATTCTGAGGCCTTGGATCTGGCTGTGAAACCACACGCTCACTGGTTAATGACTTGTAATTGGCAAATTGTTAGCCAATGAGCATACCCTGGATAATCCTCCTTTTTGACTCCAATAATGACCATAATTTACAAATTGGACTTATGGTTTTATTCAGTATGACCTAAAAAGTAGCATTCGAGCCCACTGACTCATCAGAAAGTTGTTTATTGCAGTCACAGCAAGAGAACCAAGGGTTGTTTTCCTCATAGACTTCTATACGAAAAGCCCTCTTTATGCAATCAGACAAGTTGGTTTAAGACGCTTCCGCACAGGTTTCACTTCTCAGACCGTACGCTATGCTCGTCTTTTACTCTGTCTGTGACCCCAATAAATGGGCAGCACTCCTCTGTCTCTCAATATGAGATGGAAAGCCCAAAGACAGAAAGTAAGATGAATGAAATCCAAGCAAATCAGCACAGTTCTGCAGGATTTTGATCCAGTAAGTGACCGGTCTCTAGGCTGTGTCAGGGTAAACGTCCATAAAACCCAACAGGTGTGCAGACATGAACATGCAGGGTAAGAAAGTCTACTGTTGCCTGCATTGCATTAGCTGCACTCTACGAACTAATCTGGCAACATGTACATGAGTGTAACATTATGCTTCCCGCAATCCGCCACACATTTCAGCAGCACTGAAAATGATTAAAGTGAATATTTAAAAAAGAAAGTGTAATTAAACAGTCTCAAACAACTCAAACAAAATATGCAATATTGTACAGTCAACATTTAGTATGTGAACTCTCTTTTTTTGTAGTATTTTCTTACTTTTCGGCTGATATTCTTTGACTAATAAATCAGTCACCAGGAACATACCTCGTACAAATTAGTTTCCTCTATCAGTCCTGTGATACAAGCAGATCAGGGGAATAGAAGTGACATGATTTGCTGTGTTGCGTGATTAGTGGGATGAGCACATTGTGTCACTACTTTCCCAATGAACAAGTGCAAACAGGGTCAGAGAACCCAAACAGGTATCACAGATTACTGCAGCAGGGGAAAAAAAGAAACCCTTACTCAAGTCAGTAAAATTAGATCAGGATAAATAAAGAATGAATAAAACAATGATTTTTGACAGGCTTCATTTCTACATTAGCCAATACCTGCATTAAGCCAGACAGAAATTTCTACCTGAAATTTAAAAAAAAAAAAAAAGAGCAACCTTGGGCTCTATGGATAAGAGCCACTTAAAAGAGTTTTCAAGCATAATAAGTCTCCTTTTGCTTATCATTAGGCCAATATATTTGGAAAAATATCTATCAAAGTTGTGACTTAAAAAGTAAATAATGGCCATAAAATAAATCAGTGACACCCATGTCCCATGTTCCTGAAACTCTTCTAAAAACTTTTAACTGCAGTTCTGCCATTTCAGTCATAGCAACAGCAGCAGGAGCAGCCGTAGTAGTAGTAATAGCAGTCCTCTTCTGCGAATGTATCATGCCTGGTAACATTTGAAAAATGGCACCAAATGTGCTTTTAAAATAAATACAAGTGGCACTAAAGAGGAAAATACTAAACCAACTATACATGTTAAATGATAGATATTACTAAAAGTAATTGCAATCATGTAGCATTTAGTAAAATGTACCCCAAAACCCAAATATATTCAAGCCTACAATACAGTGACTCTCAAAACCCACACAATCGAGAAAATGAAACAAGGAAATGTAAATTAATTGATGTGTATCAGCATTGTATCCCAGTGTTTACACAGAGGCCATTTCATAACATGCACATGCAAGTACATTTGCCATTGTTTAACCTGTAGCAGCCGTGAGAGCACATCAGGAGAAGAATTACATTTCTGAATAAATATTGCTTTAGCGGAGAGTATCACTCACCGAAAAACCACAACAGGAAAAGAAGAAGAGGAAGAACCGGATGTTCGCTGGTGTAGCATATTCTCTTTTCATGACCCTCTTAGACTGTTGGGAGGNTCTACTTGGTTACTTTCAGTATAATAAAGCTGTAAAATCTCAGGTTACGAATGCCTACAACAATAAATCACCCAACTAGGTGTTTACTTAAGTTAGTCTAAGCTACCTCTTTTAGCTCAGCCTGACAAAACACCCCACAGCTCAAATTGTCAACAAACCAGTTTGAGACACACACACACGTTCGTGTGTGTGTGTGTGTGTGTGTGTGTGTGTGTGTGTGTGTGTGTGTTTGTGTGTAAAAATAAAAAGTAAAAAAATAGCTTTGTGCCCATTCTGACCACATTCCACAGGAGGTGAAAGGTTAAGCTTGTTTGACTAGTGGCTGAGGTGGAGGGAGACCTTTTGCCTGGGTGTGGCTGGACACAACTACCCTCTAGCCTCACTGATAGCTGGGCCTGCATGCTACAGCAAACACTAAGGCCAAACTTGGAGCAGTGCTCTGAGAGTTTGAAATCCCCACGTGAGACAAAACATGCTAAACACACATGGTCATGTGCTCCTTGATAGATTGTGTATGGCTCCAAGTCTGCTGTTGCTCACTCTGCTAGGCTGGGGGAGTGTGTGTGGAGCCGGTGAGGAACACTGGTCATGATTAGGCAGCAAAATGTATCCTCGCGTGTCAAACCTCACTTTGATCCATTCAGCTTCCCCTCTCTCTGTCTCAGCAGTGAAAGAAATGGTTGAGCTCTGTGTGTCTGTGTGTGTGTGGTAGGGGGAGAGAGAACACAGGGAAGCATATGAATGCATTCATACACTTACAATGATTTGTTTTATGTCAGGGCATTAAGAGAAAGTATAGTCAGGCAGTGTATAGTCTCTCACATGCACGCACATACACAGAAACACACAAAACCAACAAAGAGGCGTTTTGTGTCTCACCTTCTGCTACTGACCTTCCCTTTGTTTACAGCGCATTGCCGGGATACTCCCTTTGATTCGGCTTTGCACACGTGACCCTAGCCAGTTTCTGCTCTGCAGTGCTGCTGCTAAAAATAGCCTCAGCTTGCCCTGGCTCCACAGCTAGTTTACATAAGCTCTAAGGGGGG
>JASGAU010362102.1:0-11833 GCA_030220045.1 Australoheros facetus
GGTCAAAAATGACTCCAAGATTTCTCACAGTGTTACTGGAGGCCAAAGTAATGCCATCCAGAGTAAGTATCTGGTTTGACACCATGTTTCTAAGATTTCAGTGATCCAATCAATCCTCACATTTCTAACTCCTTTCATTTAACCAAAATCTTGATCTTCAGCTAAATCTAACTAAGTTTATTCTGTGCTTTAATATAATCCAAGGGACTTGAAAAAATATATTAATACACTACTGTGGAAAGCTTTGAGCCACCCCACATTTATTAATATGTTGCTTCCAAATGAGCCAGATTTTCCTGTATTGTTTTAAATGGTCTTAAAAAATTGTTCTCCAGGTTCTCTGAAGGATTTTCTAAGTTTCTCTGGACCTAACTCAAGGATCAACCAGCACTGTGTCTACACACAGCAGACAACTAAGCAAGAAACAATTTAAAGTTGCATCCTTAGGCTCTTTGTTTAGCAGCCTCTTGCAAAAGCACAAACTTTATTACAGTTCCTTTATTTGAATCTATTAAAAAATGTCAAAGATATCACAGTTTGATAGGCATAAAGAAGTATTTTTGCACCAACAATGCGAGTTCCAAAAAGCTATTAGCCAAAAATGTGGCCTATTTTGTGTTCTTAAAAATTTGAAGAAACTGGACAAAAGTAGCTGAACAGTATCTGAAAGTCACACCATTAAGAAATAGGAAAAGATTCCAGCAAAGACCTGACACAGGACCTGAGCGATACATCTAGCCCTTCAGCTGATCCATTTACTGTTTGATAAAGCCTCATTAGAAATGGGCTCAATGGAAGCCATTTTTAAGAAAGGGAAAGAAGGAGAAAAGGCTGAGACATGCCAAATTACATAAGAACTGACTGATCAGCAGTGGAAATACATCTTATGAAGTAGTCAGGAGAGAGGTATAACAGTGAGTGTCTACAGCCATCTGTAAAACACGGTGGACACTGTGTCATGATTTGGGCAGCATTTCAGCCAGTGCTGTTGGAAATCTTGTTAAAACTGATGGAATTATGAAGGCAGAAAAGTATGGTCAGATTTTGATAGATCATTAAATACTATCTGGAAAGCACTGGATTAGGAATGGCTTCAGTTTTCAGCAAATCCCAAACACACTGCCAATGTTGTAAAAACATACTTGGAAAGAATAGCAAAAAAATGTAACACTATTGGTCATGGATTTGCCTCCCCAGAGAATGGAAAACAGGCAGCCAACATCCAAAGTAGAGCTTTGAATGTCCTTCAAGAAGCCTGGAGAACTACAATTAAAGACTACTTTGAGAAATTACATGAAAGTTTGCCTAAGTGTTTAGGCTGTGTTGAAGAATAAAGGTGGTCATGCCAGTGTTGACTTTCAAGCTCCTTCGAAATGCAGTTTTTGCCTTTTACTGCATTTCTATTTATGTTCACACATGTTTCAATAAGATAGAGACCACCACCCCAGACTTTAAGAAGGGGGCAGGCTTTATGAAAGGGGACTGAAGGGTGTGCTTCAACTATCCAGGGATCACACTCCTCAGCCTCCCCAGGAGGGTCTATGCCAGGGTGCTGGAAAGGAGGGTCTGTCCGTTATTTGAACCTCAGATTCAAGAGGAACAATGCAGTTTTGGTCCTGGTCATGGAACACTGGACCAGCTCTTTAACTTCTCAAGATAATTCAAGTGTGTGTGGGAGTTTGCCCATCCAGTCTACATGTGTTTTCTGGACCTGGAGAAGGCATTTGACCACGTCCCATAGGAGTGCTGCCATTCAGTCCCTGTACAATCGCAGCGAGCGCTTGGTCTGTATTGCCGGTAATAAGTTGGACTTGTTTGATGTAGGTGTTGGACTGTGCCAGGGCTGTCCTTTGTCATCAATTCTGTTCATAATGTTTATGGAAGAATTTCTAGGTGTAACCAAGAGGTGGAAGGCTTCCACCTTGGTGGCCCCAGAATCTCATCTCTGCTTTTTGCAGATGATGTGATCCTATTGGCTTCATTGAGTGGTGGCCTCCAGCTTGTGGTAGAGTGTGAAATAGCTGGTATGAGAATTAGCAACTCTAAGTCTGAGGCCATGGTCCCCAGCCAGAAAAGGGTGGAGTGCCCACTCCGACTCAGGGACGAGTTGCTGCCTCACGTGGAGGAGTTTTCACAAGTACTCACAAGTGAGGGGAGAAGGGAGTGACAGATGGATTGGGGCTGCAGCTGCAGTGATGCACACGCTGCACTGGTCCGTTGTGGTAAAGAGAGAGCTGAGCATAAAAGTGAAGCTGTTGATCTAACTCCCTCTCCTATGGTCGCGAGCTCTGGGTAGTGACCGAAAGAATGAGATCGTGGATACAAGCAGCGGAAAAGAGCTTCGAACCTAGGATCTTCATGCTGTGAGGCAGAGGTGGTAACCACCATGCCACCCGTGCTGCCCATTGTGTTGAAACCATCCATAGTGTAGTGGTTTACACATTCACTTATCTTGCTCAGTTCCACTTAGTGACACAAAGTCCCCTCCTTTCTGACATTAAAAACTCTGCCAAATAAAATGTGGAGCTAGCTGCTGTGGCTTATACTAACACCTCCGCTCCATATAACTTTGTGTATGATTCAACTATAAGTTATCTATCACGTGGCTTCCTAACCCCTTTTTTCGCACCCTGAATTTGGCTCTTTCATGCTGATAAAGGTAATAGCCTCTTTTTTTCAGGGTTGTAAGTTTCCATCCAGTTGCAAAAGAAATTGCACTTCCTTAGAGGATACTGTGTATTTTACAGAATTTTAGGCACCAAACAAAGAGGTCTGAATCATTAAAACCAAATTTGCTCACAAATCTGGGAGCCTGCAGAATAAAGCATTTTTTAACAAGACATAGTTCCAGCAACTCACCCTAAAACATCAACTGTCCTTTTTACTTTTCTGTCTGTGGACTATTCAATCAATCAAGATATTAGTTAGAATACTATTGCAAAAAAAATTCTGAGTAACTATTTCCCCCTGCTTCTAGCCTTTATACTAAGCTAGGCTACCCACATCCAGATCCCCTGTTATTCTTGGAAGGAAGCCTGAATCAGATCCCTAAAATATAATGTTCTAGTGTTTTAAATTTCAATAAATGAATAAAAGAACCTGTAAGACAAATACATTAAACCAGTTAAGTGTTTCCAAAGTAATATCCAACAATGACCAATGCTGTATGAAGGCAGATGACAAGGAAATAGATATAGAGTCACTGCAGCTCAATGATGGTCATTTCCAGTTGCATAAAGAAAGGAAAGCAGTGGAATGAGATGTGCAGAAAACAAAATGTACTGGGTGACACGGGGGGAGGATCACTGAGGAACAACTGACAGATGAACAGACTAAGTCTGCAGAGACTGAGAATCCAAAACATTACAAATAGGTGGAGATACTGGGCTGCTGGGGCAACATTTGGCTTGAGTGTGCTCCACTTCATTCAAGTTCAAAATACAGAGTTCTTTAAGAAATAACTTTTGGGAAACCAAACCCAAACAACCTGGATATTATCATACAGCAGCAATAATTTAATCACTGTATATTATTCCAAATATTGGACATTTCAGGTTGAGAGGGAATTCTTCAATTAAAGAATAATTAAATGAATGGCTTGTTGAGCAAAATCATGTGACTTTGGTGCTTCAGCATTTAGTTAAACTGGATGCTGACTATGCTGCCCAATTGATGAATGAACAGTGAGCTTTTGACAAGCCAGAAACTGCCAAAGACCTTACTTGCTGGTAGAGTTGCGGCCTTGGTGCAGAGTTCTCAATCATAGTGTGAATCATGAAGATTACAGGCTCATTCTCCTTCGTCTAGTGAAGCACCAAGGAGAAAGAGGATACAGCGGTATAATAACAGCTATAACTGTTGCCAGAGGGATGAGAAACTGTTTGATAACTGCTTTCTAAGAGAAAACAGGAAGACATAAAGTAGGATAAACACTGGGGCAGTTTAGTGTTCTCTTCCTCCATCTCTCACCGATCAGACTCATTACTGATCAACCCTCGCTCTCACCCAAACTTTAAATATGAAGGCATTTTCTATAACAACCTGCAACAAATCTGAAATATGGTACGCCACCCAGGAGCAATGTTTAATAAAATTTTAACTTCTCCAAGAAGGAGTTTTTGGATTTCATTTTGAAACAATGCAGGTCTTCACTGATCCAATGGTTTCTAGATATGAGCACCAAATTATATGTGACTTAGGTAAGATACTTATTGCAGTTTTAGCATGGGATTGATCCTGTCATAGATTTATTTCACTTGAGTTTGGGGGAGGTCGTCAACATCTTTATTCTAATTTTACACAAACAGACTTGTACAATGAACATCAACTTGCAAAGACTTGAAAGTGTGCCTGGAATTATAGGAGCATGAAAGTAAGTATATGTCATGTACAGTGTACATAGGTTTTTAGGAGTCTATGATCCAAAGCACATGTCCATAAGGCTTTCCAGAGTCCAAGAACCTTGTGGATAGAAAATTCAGACTCTAAAACAACCCCTCTCTTTTCTTTTCACAACTTTTTACATAAACAAAAAAAGGCATATAAGTTCAATTAGCTCCAAATGTCCAACTAAATGTCAAGTGTAGTGAAGAGAGCACAAAAGAAAAAGAAAGAAAAAAGCAGTGACAAAAGAAGAAAATAAATGAGCAAATAACTGGCCACTGATTCTTCTATGAGTCAAAATATTATACTCATCACAACAGCAAACAGTTAATAATATGAGGTCACACAGAAAAACATGAGCAGTCCCACTTCTGGCTAAATTTTGTTTCATGTTGCCATGTCCAGTGTCCACTGCTGCTCTGACTGATAGCTGGAGTACAACTCCCTTGCAGTTTTCTTTTTAGGTATACATACAGTACCAGCCAAACATCTGTACATACATTTAAATGAAAAAGTTGAAAGTTAGGAGAGTACTCGTTTTGTGTGGGCTAAAACTTGAAAAACACCTAACACTAATTGGCTTCCTCCAACACCTCTGACATTCATTGCATGAACTCAGCTGACTGGGTTAAAATGAAAAGCAGGCCTTCTGAAAAACCAAGCTATTTATTTGTTTTTCACTCAGCATCAGTGTTGCCAGCCTCTCTCTCCCACACAGCTTGTCCAAGACTATTCTCCCCCAGAAGCACACAACCTTTTCAGAACTGAGCAGTTGTATTCAGTAATGCAGGAAGTGGGGGAAGGCAGGTCCCAACCCACAGGCCAAAAATAAACAGCACATTTAGATGCGTGCCAAGATCAGGGTTAACACGCGAACTCTCGACAGGTTACGTTCTTAGTCCGGGAGGCTGAGCGTGCTGAAGGAAAGATGAATCCATACAGTGCTCAGAGAGTCGCGCTGCTGCTGCTGATGTAGAAACTACAATGTCCTGCAAATGGACTACAAAAACCTTAAATACCCCGCCCAGTGTGGTACTGTGTGGGCTCATGCAGGTCATTTAAAAATGGCCAACCTGCTGACAGATGTTGGGTGATTACAGTGGTCAGAAAAAAAAAGATCTAACTTAGCTCTGAAATCAAAGTAATTAATGATATAGCAAAATACCTGCAAGACAGCAGCAAGTGCTTCACACAAGGAAAGAACTCCATAATAAGCAGGTTTGAATAGAGTAATGTTTATAGCTGCACTGTGAGGTCTGCAAACTGCTCAAAGTTCATAATAGAGATAAAATGGAAGCTGGCGCTCCACCTCCCACCACACAAAGCAGCTGCATTATAATACACCTTTCATAATCTGATATGCAACCAGTTTCAAGTCTTTGCAAGTTGACCTTCATAGCATACTGAATGTCAGTGAACCCAGTACCTATCTATCAATTAGCATATTGAACAATTACTGCATTGGGCAAAAGTGCTAAAAATGCTGTGGTCAGAGCAGCTCGAGCTAACACAAAGTCAGGCTTGAGAATAAAAGATTCGGAGAAAACACAGAAAGAGATAAAGAACCGAGAATTAGAGACAGACAGAAACAAAAGCAGAAATCATTGTAAACGTGCACGCAAACAAGCAAATGTTCTCTTCCAGTAAGTGAAAACTGGATCTGGCTTCCTGTGCCTCACAAACTGTTTTCTTTGATTTAAGTCCTCACCTGGCTTTCCAGGTATACAAGGTTCCTCTGGAGGTGATGGGAGAGAACATCAGTCTGCAGCAGTCAAAGAAGAACGGAGAGAAAAAGAGGAAACAGTTGTTTGGTAGACACATTAGTAGAGAGGAGGAAGGGATAAGAGGAAAAAGGAAAGGAAGGTTAAGTAGGTGAAAGTTTTGAAATCAGGGAAGAAGAGTTAATAAGAAAAGAAGAGAGAGAATATGACTAAAATAATTGGAACCTAAACTTTAGTTTATGCATAATGACAGTTTTTCCCTGAATAGCCCCATGCTCTAGTTGCCATGATAGAAAGAAATAACTTTAAAATAGTTGTAATGACTGTTCAGTAAAAACATCACTGAACGTAATCTGGGGCTAAAAACATCACTATCACACTGTGTAACACGACTGAACAAAGAGCTCAGTGCAGCTGGAGTCTGTAATGGAATACTGTCAGTACTGTTGCTCAGTGCCACAGACACCTGTAACTGCCATGAGTCAGAATTCACGTACCACTGAGCCCTGTGTTACATGCACTATGTAACAACTTGCAGGTGCAGCTGTTAAAGCTGTAGTTTGCTATTCATTCATATTCACAGGGGTGCACAATGTGAATTTGTTCTGCTGTAACATCTTGAGGGATGTGCTGGGGGCATTTGGCACAAACACCATGGCAGCTGGGTGCTCCTTTATGCCAACATACCAACTCATATGAGTATTTTGGCCACACCATTAAAATCATTCTTCACCACCTGGCCAGCTGTCCAACTTCATCCTTTTCCAAATTAAGATCGAGTTGAAGGTTTCAGTGCACACTGCAGATGGTGCTTGAAATGCATCACTTCAAGGGAAACTGTAGCTACATCTACACTAGGTATGCTTTTTGCTTTTTGTAGGTCTCTAAATGCTGTGAACTCACCTCATATTATAATCTGGGTAATTTATATTTTATATCTATTCATTTTTGTCCACCTACATTAAAAACACAACTCCGCATGGATTATGTCAAGCTGCCCTCCAAAATAATTAATACGATTTACCACATTTCATGGCATCAGTTTGAAATACTGTAATGCTGTCAGTGTCAGTTTGTAAGTTCACACTTACAAATTGCTGAATTCATAACAGTGGATCAGGCAGGCTGCATACCTACAGTACATGCAGTATGAAATAACTTTTTCTTATGTTTTCTTAAATTTCACCTGTTTAATACATAAAAGACAGCAGGTAAAACAGAGCATGTGGATGGGCTCAAACCAGAACTGCATGTTAATTCAGACAAACAACAGCACACCATTTGATGCCTGAGCTCTGATGCATCCATGCATTCTGCTTCTGCTCCAAGCATGCACAGACAGGAGGAGTGCCCCTTTTGCAAGGTGTTAAATAAAGCCTGTAAATCGATGCACCAACCCTCACCATCCAAAATACACACTCATCCAGCATTAATGCCACAACAACACTCCAGAGTGAAACTGCATTTGGTGTGTTTAAACAAAAAGAGGCAAGTCTCGAGGTCATTTCACTATCCTGAGTCAGTACTTTAGTTCATCCAAAAGACTCAGTCCAATCATCTGTTCAGCACTTGAACAAAGCCGCTTACTGCCACTCACAAAATGTATTTTATGTTCAGTGAAAGAAGCATCAGACATGCATCGTTCATCACACCTTTGCAACTTTTCATACAACTAATCATATATTAGAGCGCAGAAAAGTTTATAATATGGTTACCAGACATTCTGAAATTTACATAATATTATGAAATATTGCGCAAGTGTGTATTTAACCAAACTGCTGTTCCTCTATTGTTCCAGGCTAGATCCAAAAGTGAGTCAGTTCCCATAGACCCCCATGCATTGATTGACAGGTGTGTCAACACAGCTGCTGTAGCTGACTGCTATCTAATTAAACTTACTAACTGGACCTTTGGACCATGTCTGAGGTGCCTTTTGGAACAATAACACTGAGGCCAAATTCAAAAACCAGTGGGCGACATCATGGAGGCTAAATCTATCTTTTACATACAATCTGTCATTTAAACCAAACAGAACAAAGCAGATATGATGCCAAACACAGGTCAAATTAATAGCAGTCCCACCCTAGAACAACAGTTCAGTGAATTATGGTGAGCATTCCAAATAGAAATATTAGTAATCCAAGGGATAGATCAATTAATGGATGGAGTGGCATAAGTACACTATGTCGTGCTCACAGAAACACACCAAATTCAGTTTAGCTGGGAGAATAAACCTTGCACCAGGAACCTCCACTTGCAGACGCACATAAATGCACAACATGGGTTTTTGACACATATACGTGCATGCACAAACACATACACTCAGAGCTGACCTTTGCGTTGGGCCCTTCCATACCCAAGGCCATTAGTTGAGCTACTGTGTGTTCCCGCAGGCTGTTGAGCTCCGCCTGCTGTCGGCGGAGCTTGATGAGCAGCAGTGTCAGCTCCTCTGGCTGCACAGAGCAACACACAGAGAAGAAGAAGGAACCACTACAATGGATTCTTTTGACAGAATATTTGTAGAACAGACTCAAGGCAGTGTTTAAATCCAGAATTAAAGATGATGCATTCAACCAAACAGGAGGTTCTAATCTGACGTGTATGAACAGAGTCTCAGCATGGAATACTGGACTGAGTTCACACACACACACACACACACACACACACACACACACACACACACACACACACAGAAAATGGATGACAAGTTGATAATATGGTTACCATATTATCAACTTGTAAATGTGAACTGTAACAGACTCTTGTTGACCTCATGACTTCACTAGAGCCCTTAATTAGCTTCCTCTTCATGGAGTGATGCACAAAGAGACTCCAGCATCATGTCGATTGTGACTCATTAAAATTAAAGAACACAACCATTGTGACAAAATGGTGAACCGCAAAAAGCTGTGTGGAAATGACTAGAACACGCTTTCCTATCAACAAGCTTGGCCTGCCAAGAAATCACAATCGTATTCAGAGCGTGCCTGAAAAAGAAATGTCAGCCCACACGCTTGATTGTGGTCGCTTCAATTTGGAAGCAAAAACACTCTTAGTTGAAATGCTGCACTGTGTGTGTGTGTGTGTGTGTGTGTGTACTGACATTACAAGACAGTGGAACAGTCAGTAATTACACTGGTCCCACTGAGTGCTAAAAAACGCACAACAACCGGCCGCTGAGAACAAAACATCACTGGAATAGGCCTTTGAGCTGTGTGTCAGTGAGTGTAATGGATGGACAGCAGAAACATTTCCTGAAAACAGACACTGGTCCATGGGATTGTGTTGCTTACCGTCTTGCCTTGCAGTGACTGAGGGGTGACGGTCTGAGACGGGACGCTGGCTGCAATAGATCGTCGATCGGGTGTGTAACCATACTGAGGGGGAGGGAGGAGAATCTCACTTTACTTCAGGTGACCGTACTCATGAAGCCAGTGCTCCAAATTCCTGTCACTTATACTCCAGGAAGGTTTTAATATCATACACTTAGTGTCCATTGTGCATTCTGGTGAATATATGCATATTTATGCATAATGTTTTTGTCTTTATTTTTACAAAGGTATCTCTGCATCGTGTCTCCTTCTTGCACATCCTGCCTGCACGGGTGCTAATGTATCCTGTAAATATAGCTCACCTCTTCAGGTCTTCAGCAGTGTATGAAATATCTATATAATTCCCGTGTCCTTACTATTTCAGTTGCATTTTCATTATTAGCATTAGATGTTTCAAATATTGTCTCTCTAAACAAATTATTATGAGAGTATTAATTTGTTTAGAGAAGCTAAAAGAGCTAACAGCTGAAAGAGAAGCTAAAATGAGTATTTTAGCTTCTCTCCTCTGTCGTCTTTCTAACACCTCTGACACACCTCTGGTCACAAACTCGGGTTTTCTTGTGTTACTGCTTACTTCATATGGTGATTCCTATTTTTATTCAAATAAAATTTTCAATTTGTAGAGGTGCATTATGGGTAAGATGATCAAAGTCACTGGTAAAAGGAAGGAAATGAAAATGAAAGCGGATACATTTGATCTGTATAAAAACTGTGGTTAAACAGTTAATTCATGATTTAATAATGTGGGGAATTACTTTTCTACAAAAGGCTTTTCCCCTGATGAATGAAATAATGAGAATCCAAATAACTGTTACCTGGGTTTGTCTAATATTATAATGTATTTGATAATCTGAATTATGTCAGTGTGACAGATATGCACAGCCCTGTATATATTAGCCCTGTCTCCCTCTCTGGCCTCGTCAGATCTTTTGTTCATGCTCCCCACAGTGCTGCCTCTGTTTCCTGCCCGTGTTTTCTCTGCTCTGCTGTGGTGCTTTTACACTTTTGACCTTCATGTCCTGTATAGGTGTCCTCTCTCCAGTACCACCCTCACCCAAAAGGAACGCCCAAAATCCCTTCAGTGTTAATGCTGTATGAACAGGGACACTATAACAACCTCGCTGTACATTTGAGATGTAACCTTTACTGCATTTTAGCACCCACGCCCATGAGCATCAGGGGTTTAGTGTTTTTGTTAGTTTGAGTTGGATTAAATGCACTGTATAAAAGCTTATTATTTAAACTGAACTCTGGTACCATGACCTTTACCTTGGCTAGCTGTGTCCTGTGCCGGCGATCGAGAGTCGTGTCTCCCTTGAATATGGGCGAGGAAACCTCAGAGTGGGAGCTGTTAGGGTTTTGAGTGACCTGCTGGTGAGGAGGGGAGAATGTGCTACACAGAGCCAGGGAGCCATGAGACGGAGAAGTGGGAATGGAGTGCGCCACATGTTCGGAGATGTTGCCCATGGTCTTTATGCTGGGAAGCGTGCCGTAATGACTCACAGCTGGAAGCACAACAAAAGCAGGAGAACATGTCACTGTGGACTTAGAAGCTTTCCTTACCATAACCTTTATTTGCAATGGTTATAAAACTGGACCCATACCAGAGACTGGGAACCTGTCCAGGATGTGCCCTGCCTTTTGACCTATGACAGCTGGGGTAGATTCCAGACCCCCTTAGAAAATGTGATTTTCTAAGCAATGACATTTGCTGCTTGCTTTTAACAAACCAAAAAAAAAAAAAAAAAAAGCCAAATAATACTTTCTAAACTGATAGTCTATACTCCTAGGAATATAAATAATTATGGCAGCAGCCCTCTTACAAAGTTGTTCCTTTTATGAAAAAAATATTAGGTTGTTAAATGCGCTGAACTCCATCCAGTCCTCCTGCCTTTAGATAGACAACATCTGCCTCTGTTAAAGGAAACTCTCAGAGCGATGCAATTATTGTAAAAATGCTTTTACAACACTCTGGTGCTATTCTCATTTTAACTGGTTTTCAACAGCACATGTAGTGAAGGGCCATTATATGTGTTAAGTGAGTGAACATACATCGATATAGTGAATCTTCCTGAAGCTGAAGTTAGAAACACAGTGGCTATATAATACTACTGACTAGGATCTTTCTGTACGACAGACAGATTTTCCACATATTTCGTTTAGTGCATAGACTAGAGATCATGTTTAAATCTTAGTAACATTTACATTTACTTTAATGGATTACACAGCAGTGGGGAATAAGTTTTATTACAGCAGAAGTCTTTCTGAAAGTGCTGTAACTAAGTTTAAGGATCTAATTCCTTCATTGTTATGCTCTTCAGTGCCAACACAGTGCAGAGCAGCTACCTAAACTCTGCTCCCAGTGAGGTCGATTATCTCGTCAATAGTTTTACATCC
>JASGAU010362105.1:0-11847 GCA_030220045.1 Australoheros facetus
GTGTGTGTGTGTGTGTGTGTGTGTGTGTGTGTGTGTGTGTGTGTGTGTGTTAGGCATTGAGTGTAAAGTGAAGCACTGCAGAAGTTTAGTTGCAGTTTAATTACATCCATGCTGTTGCATCCGCCTTGTTTTTTTCAACTCTTCACAATAGTTTCCATTCAGGTGCATCAAGAAAATAATGTTATGTGCCTCCAAATCGACCCTTTCAAACTTCCCTATAGCACAGCCTTGTTTCAAAAAGAATGAATTGATTTCTGCAATGCACATGGATATATGTAATGTCAAACTACATGGGGAATGCTGAGCCCTTTGAGGAGACAGATTCATGCCAGTGTTACGAGGACATAGTGTTGTGAATGATCATCCAGGTTTCCACTGTTACATTTTAAAAGTACTATGCTTCAGTACACACATAAAATTGCCTACTGCAATGCACTTCCTAATGCACAAAAACCACCTCATCTAAATCAGTATGTTAGTTATTTTTTTTCTGAATGGGTACAGACTATTTCTTGTGAATAAACCTTGAGAAAGATGCATCTTGATTTTCAAATGTTGATTTTGTAGGCTGTGAGCGGAACCATACAATTTAAACTCACTCATTATGTACACCTTAAACACCTGTTTAATTGCTCATTAACACAAATATCTAATCCGCCAATCTCATGGCAGCAACTCAATGCATTTAGTCATGTAGACATGATCAAGACAGCATGCTAAAGTTCAAACTGAGGATCAGAATGGAGAAGAAATGTGATTTCAGTGACTCTAAGCATGGCATGGTTGTTGGTGCCAGATGGCCTGGTCTGGCTATTTCAAAAACTGCTGATCTACTAGGAGTTTCCCACACAACGATCTCTACTGTTTACAGAGAATGGTCAGAAAAAGAGTTTCACACAGGTTCAGCAAAATTGGACAAAGAAATTGGGAAAAAATGCAGCAGCTGTGTGATGCTGTCATGTCAATGTGGATCAAAATCTGGGGGGGCTCAGCCAATAAAGAGGCTGATGAATAAACAAACAAACAGGAAGCAAAATTATTCACTGCATAGCCACCAAGCAGAAGGTTGCAGTCTGTTACACGTGGTCCAGAAAAGCCTTTGGACGCTTCAGTGCTTCCAGTTTCACCACTTTAAGTACTTTATAAACTACATTTGGCTCGACAACGAGTAAATAATGTGTTTTGTGAGACAGCAGCAATGCCTGGTTCTAAATCTAATCTCTTGGTTCAGTAGGTGTCCTACACTAGCCATGTAGCTGCCTGACACCATGGTGCCTTGAATCTCATCCTCTTTTCTTTACTACTACAAGGCAACCCAAATGAACAAAGCTGCAAGGGCAGATTTGAAGCTCCAGTTTTTGGTGTCACTTCTGTCAACAACACAGACAGAAGATGGCGAATGATAAAAGGACATTAAACCAGCTCAAGACAGGAAGAGGCTGAGATTAGATCTATCAGAGACTGGTCTTTTTACAAGCAGCAGGCTGGTCAGGCTGGAAAAATACAAATTATTCTTCCTGTGAATAAAAGTCAGTTATCATTGTATTAACAGGATTTTGTGTGTGTGTGTGTGTGTGTGTGTGTGTGTGTGTGTGTGTGTGTGTGTGTAAAACTGAAAGTGAGTGATCCAAAGTCCTTAAGCTCATATCCATGACCACAGATTATGTTATAAATAAATTTCTGAGCATGTGCACATCTATGTGTGATTATACTGTCACAACTTTGGATTTGACATTACTTAAAAACCCGTTTCAATCTCATCCCACTGCAGATCCTCTCAGATTTGGAATTCACCATCATCTTAAATTTCCTCCATATGCTTCTGTTTGCAGCTGCGTCAGAATCAAAACGGACAAAATGTCCTTGTGTTGCACACAGACAGTTAATTCCCCATTTTATTCCTCCCACTATAGAGGGGGTGGGATCTACAGTATAAGACCATTCATAAACTTATCTCTTCCTACAGGGCTTCTACATGTCTTATATGTACTGTCAAAATAAACACAAACATATTTAAACAATAGTTGCATAATGTGTTATGCTTTGTGTTGAAACCAAAGCAGCCCTGCATTTATACGGCATAAGAGAGTGTGTAGGTAAGCGCATGTCGTTTCAGTGAAATATGATCCAGGAAGTCCAGCTTAAATAACAGATCCATAAATATGAAGGCTTATTAGACACCCAAACTTTGCATGTTAGTTTAAAAGCTTGTGATGAAAACAATTTTATGATAATGGCAGGTACAACAGAGGTGCAACTGTGATTGTATGGCGATATACACTCACTGACAAATTTGCACCAGAACTGCCTTAATTCTTCATGACATAAATTCAACAAGGTACTGGAAACATTCCTCAGAGATTTTGGTCAATATCGGCATGATAGCATCACACATCCCAAAGGTGCTCTGCTGGACTGAGATCTGGTGACTGTGGAGGCCATTTAAGTACAGAAAACTCAGTGTCATGTTTGAGAAGCCAGTTTGAGATGATTTTAGCTTTGTGACACGGAAGCAGCCATCAGAAGATGGGTACACTGGTTATAAAGGGATGGACTTGGTCAGCAACAGCACCCAAGTAGGCTGTGGCATTTAATTGATGCTAAATTAGTACTAAGAGGCCCAAAGTGTGCCAAGAAAATATGCCACACCATTACACCACAAGGACCCTAAACTGTTGATGCAAGACAGAATGAATAGATTTGTTGTTTACACCAAATTTGGACCCAATGTTACTGCAGAAATCTAGACTCAGCAGACATGGGAATATTTTTCCAAGCTTATATTTTCCAATATAGGTGAGCCTGTGTGAACTGTAGGCTCTGTTTCCTGTTCTTAGCTGACAGGAGTGTCAGCCGGTGTAGTCTTCTGCTGCTGTAGTACATCTGTTTCAAGGTGATATACGTTCACAGATGTGCTTCTGCACGCCTTGTTTGTAACAAGTGGCTATTTGAGTTAGTGTGGACTTCCTATCAGCTCAAAGCAGTCTGGCCGCTCTCCTTTAATATCAACAAGGCATTTTCATTTAGAGAACTGCTGCTCACTGGATGTTTTCTCTTTCTTGGAGACTTCTCTGTAAACCATAGAGATGGTTGTGTGGGAAAATCCCAGCAGATCAGCAGATTCAGAAATGGTCAGATAGTCAGACTGGCACATCTGGCACCAACAACTGTGCCACGGTCAAAGTCACTTAAATCAATTTATCTTCACTATTCTGATGCTCAGTTTGAAATTCAGCAGGTCGTCTTGATCACGTCTACATTCATTGAGTGGCTGCCATGTGATTGGCTGATCAGATATTTGCATTAATGAGCTGAACAGGTGTACCTAACAAAGTTGTCAGCAAGTGTATACTAAAGCCAAAATTGAAAAATGAATAAATATTTACTCTAAGAGTTTATTTTTCTGTATGGAGAACTTTACGGGTTTATTGAATTGGGATAAACAATGAAACAGACTGAGGGACCCACAGGAATAAAACATTTAGCAAATTAAAGGCAATATTTCTGGGCACAAGCAAGATTCTACATTTATGAAAAGCCTTTATTTATCAAATGCCATGGTAGGATTTCTTGTGATGTCATTTTTTTTAGTTTACATGTTCACTCATATTCCCACTCGCTCACCTTGTCTCTTGTCTCATTCCTTTTCACCTCTATATCAGCCTGTCCTCTCTGACCCATTTTCATCCATCCATCGCTACATTATAACATGAAATGAACCAGCATTCATTTAGTGTTGTCTATTATTTGATTCCGACATGTTGGTTTACTAGGAAAACAATAAAGATCTCAATAAGCTGATGTGGTCTCCTGAAAGGAAGCAGGTCCGATTACATGTGACCTCCACTCTGCTCAGACTTTCCAGGCTGGCTGCCACGCATTTGACATTCATTCACCTGATACAGAGAGCCTGGGATTCATTAGGTTTTAGTTTAGTCTGAGGAATCAGCAAACAGCACTGTGAGATCAATTCACTCTGAGTGTAATGACTATTGATTCTGTAGGAGCAGAGAGACAGAGAGGGTGCTGAATGTATTTAGATAAAATAATGCTTTGCTCTCTGATGCTACAATGTTTGGTGAACTGGCAGAGGCCTGGATGTGCATCTCAAGTACAGACAGACACCCAGTCACAGCTGCTTCTGAGTAAAACCTGCAGGTGTGCATGCATGTAGGGGTACAAAGACATACACCACTACATTACAAAATGCAACTGGTGTCAGCTTCCAGGTAGATACCCAGAGAGGTTGTCACATTAAGGTAAATGTGTGTGTTTTATGTTTTCATAAATCTGGAAACACGATAAACAAACTGGCATATTGGAATAAATTGCAGGATGATCAGGTCCACTGACAAATGGCTCAAATGGCGATTTTTAATGCAGTGAGCTGTAGTTCCAGGCTTCTCTTCCTGTAAAATTTAGCACTATTTTTTTTAAAGTAGCAAGACCGGACACATTTTGCCTCTATGTATTCAGGTTTCTTGAACAGTGGAATTGAGAGTAAACAGTTAGCATGACTCGTGGGCCTCCATTAGCAGCATGAAATGGAAATACATCAGGTCAAAATGAAATGCTTCAGTAGAGCATATTTTTTATCAGCTTATATGCATTTGCAATGCAAAATTACCTCAACAGTTAAACTGAAAGAATTTGGCCAAAATATTTCTTCAGTTTTATTTTTCATTTTATTTTCAGTCTTATTTTTTCACAGAACTGTATTATAATTATAATAATAATATTACTACTTATGCAAATAAAAATAATGGCATTAATTTATAAAAATTGCTTTCGAAATGTCCAAGAAATCTACTTGAATCAATGCAATTCATATTGCTCGGTTTCATTTTATCAATTATGATCTCATCTTTTGAAACTATGAAAAAGAAGAAACAGTAACTAACCAGCCATGCAGTCACATAAGTTTGATTTCTCAGTCTCTGTACAACAAGTAAGATGAAGAAAATGCAACATGTGAGGTCCTTTGCTATACGCTATCCCCAATTTTGCACGATACTGTTGATATTATGTATCATCCTCCAGAGAACTCCAGGAAAATTAACGTGGGATTTCCCACATGTGACCCAAAGAAAGTGCACCATGGAGTCGTGATTTAAAAGGTGAGTCAGTCTTTTTCTGCTGCTGTGCTTCCTCCACCTCTCCTCTCCTTTCCTCTCCTCTGTTTATTCCTTCTGATGTGTCATCACAGCCAAGAAATCCCTCAAGTATTTAATGGCTCAAAGACCTTTCTGCTTCACGAACCAGTTCCTTTTCCTCTGTGTCTCTTCCTTCTTATCTTCCTCCTACTTTTTTCTTTACACAGGTCGGTCTCTCCCCCTCTTTTTCTTTTGCTCAACAGTCTCCAACATTTGCTCCTTCTTACATTTTCTTTAAACCTTTCCCTCCATTTGTCTCTCCCTAAGAGCAAAATCTGCAGACTCACCTAGTCTCAAAATTTAATGTGTGTGTTTATGTGTATGTATGTGAGTGTGTGTGGCCCTGACAGGCTTTGTTGGGTCATGAATCTTTTACCTTCACCAGTCAGCACAAATCCCCCCTGTGACAGGCGCGCTCTCTCTCTCTCTCTCTCACACACACACACACACACACACACACACACACACACACACACACACACACACACACACACACTGGCAAGAAAAACAGCTCCTGGTGGTGTATTTCACTTTGGTGATTCCCTATATGTTAACTCGTAAAAAAGACAAATAGAGAATGAGGGAACTAGAAAAATAAAATATCAGAAAAGGGGAGTGAAAAGAAAGAGAGGAGACAGAGATTGGACAAGAGAGTGAAAAATTAAACACAAAATGCTGAGGAGAAGGAGAGAGGGCAACAAATCTATAGGCTGGGGAAAAGAGGAAGTATGAACGAGGGAAGGCAGAGGAGAGCAGGAGAGCTGGACTGGAGAGAAAGGTGGGCTTATCTCACTGGCCAGGCTTCAGTGAGATCACTCTGCAGCCTGACTGAGGATGGAGGATGTACAGAGGAAGGAGGTAAAGCCACTACAGAATGATGCAGAGGAGAGAGTGATTTGCAGAGTTTTAAAAACCACACACATCCTTGAACCTGAAGGGGCAAATGATGTAAACATCTCATGATAGAACTTCAAACTTTGCACTACAAAGGTGCAGGGTGTTAGGCTGAATGCTAATTGGCAGCCCAAGAGCTTTTTGAGCTTTTAAATCAACCCGAGACATCAAACTCCTCCCAAGTTGCCAAAGTTCCTGACACAGAACAATCTCATGTACCTGCAACTCTGTCTTTAAGTAAGTATGTATATTCAACATTTGGTCACAACTAGTAACTTCCATCAACTTAGTGTTATCCTACTTACTAAAGATCTCACACCAGAGTGCAGAATACTGCTGTTCACAAGAGTTTCTTTGGTGTCAGTGCCTTGACAAGTCAGGAAGTTCAGTGATGAAGTAAATCATGTTCAGGAGCTTTGCATTGCTTTGTTTTCACTTGCACCAAAAGAGTTGGTAGGTTAAGGTAAAGATCATGGTTTTGGTTGGAATACACTGACACATCATCATTAACCCTGCAAGTTCATGTTGAAAAATACTTAAGGGTAACCAGTTTGTTAAAATTTGATGTCTGACAAAGCAGCCATATTGTATTTGAAGAGTCTGGAGTGAGACCGCTTTATGGCATTGACACCTAAGGATAAGCAGAAGAGGATGGATGGATGGATGGATGGATGACACCTGAGAACACCTTGTGCATATTACTGAAGTGCCAACGGATTTGACAAAATATCAGTATTCAGTGCCCTGGGAATTGTAGTAGTAGAGGTAAAAAAAACAAAAAACAAAATCAGGCTGACACTTGAGTTATTCTTCAGGAGACAGTCCATCTAAGCCACATGCTGGAAATACGCTTATTCTCTGATGCAGGTCACATGATGCCTAATCTCTTCCTCTGAATTTACCTGACTATTCTTCCATCAGTCCAAATGTCTGCAGTGCAACACATGTACTTTGTACTATGGAGTTGGCAGGTTGAAGACCATCTAAATGTTGGAATCAACTACGCTGGAATTGCGTTCACCTGTGCACCTCTGCAAGGTATGTCTACAAGTTTCAGGGCTGCAGGGCATGTGTGAAAACTGTTACTGTCAAACTCTTTATTACTCTTAACCGTAGTGCATAAATGCCTAAATCCAAACCACATGCTGGAATCAGGGTGCAACCTTTTTGTTTGCTAACTACCTGTGCCTTGTATGCTCATCATCTAATGCAAGCATTTTTCCTCAAAATATAACTGGCAAAACAAGTTCTTAAAACTCACAAATCATGACTACATAATGGATGTCAAACGATGAACATCAGTGAGGAGGAACAGTGTTTAAATAGCAAGTAGATGCAATCTAACCTTTGTTAGAGTGTTTTACAGTGCTGGGAAAAAGCCCTGTGTGAAAAAGTAATTGCCCTCTAAACCTAATAACTGGTTGTGTGAGAAAAAAGTTAAGAAATCAGGAAGGGGGCATATACTTTTTCACAGCACTGTAGATGGTGTAATGGTGGTCACAATGGATATTAAACTACCTTAATCCACACTTTGTTGCATGTTAACCCAGTCTGTCTCTTTCACTTCATTTTCAGACTAACTCCATTGCCATTGTCAAGTATAGGCCTAAATGCTTAAGCCTTGGATGCCTTAAAAAAAAACAAAAAAAAAACACATGTAAAAGCAAAATTCACCATATTTTAAGTTATTTTGGAGATTTATTTTTTTGGTGAGCCTGCTCTCTCTCTGTTAAACTGCCTCTTCCACCTCTTACTCAGTCAGTAATTTCCTGGATTTCCCCAAAGACGTTGAATAAAAGCCACAAAGTTCTGTGTATGTGTTAGTGGAGGGAATAAGGAACAAGCCAAAGTGATGAAATAGTGATGCCATGTGCTGCCCCTGTTGCCCAAATTACCTTCCAAAAATGTCATCCCTTAGTGTTGTTTTTCACATGTTTCAAAAATGACAGATCTATAATAAAGAGACAGGCTGTTGATGTGCTGTATTCTTGTCTGTTTAGGCAAAATGTTGGTGGAGAAAGTGTTGTTTCTGCTGGTTCTGCAACAGCTTTCTCCCCATAATTGGTGAACGCTGGTAAAAGTCTTGAATCCAGAAAGAGGTCTTTGTTCTTTTATTTAGAGGGACTGACACAAATCTGATGTTTACTGATGAATCAGGAGAAAGGGGAAATGTTTTGACCATTAAAACCATTGTAACGGTGCTGTAGTGTGTCAGTGTTATGTCACATCATCACTTTTCAGCTGCTAAGACAGAAGAAAAACACAGCTCCTGGAAACAAAATGGACTATGAAATGCGCGACTAATTACTAGAAGCTTCCTAGTTTCTTTTGTAAAGAAGATTCATGCACCACCGTGTTCAGTCTTGTGCCACTTACTAGTCTTTTTTCTTTTCTTTTTTTTAAAAAAACCCTCCTTTTTATGTCTGAGATTTTAAGTGTATGAAAGTGTGCTAAAGTGTATATGCCATATTTGCAAACATTAAATAATGGATTATTCTATATACCAACCTAACAGTTGTCAGCTCTACTTGTTAGGGCACATAAGGTATAGTATCACAGATTTGCTGTTGGTACACATAGCCCCCAGTTTGCTATCACTAGACACAGACAGTTTTTCCAACTTCACAGGTGTTTTTAGCCTCTTTAAGCTTGTTGTCTTGGCATTACATGCAACGATTCTCTTGATTTTTAAAACATTTTTTCACTGCTCTCATCTGTGCTGTTTTTGGCAATCCAGTAACCCCTTAGTGCAAAATAGGAGGCAAATTTAGGTATAGTTGGTGAATATAATGAAGGATTTAACAGCTCAAAAGACAGGCATTTCTCTCCCTAAAAAAATATTTAAAAGAGAGTTGTTGTTCTGCTGGATGTATAAACTATAAACAATATATAAAACAACAGTTGCCTCAAGCGGCTTTATACTGTAAAGTTTAGATTCTACAATATTAAAGAGAAAATGCCAACAATTAGATGATCACCAATGAGCAAGCACTTTGGGAAGGCAGTGGGAAGGAAAAACTCCCTTTTAACAGGAAGATGATAAAAGCAAATTAAACTAGTTTTTCAGCATCACTCTGATACAGGATGTTCTTAATTTTAATGATATTGCACAGTTGAAAGAAGGCAGTTCTATACGTATTTATTTAGTATAATATTTTTTTAATGTGCACATTGACTGACATAATCCTCGTCCAAGAGTTTTTTCTTTAGTTTTGTATGAATTTAGTTGAAGAAAATTATGGGACATCCAGGCCTTTATGTCTTTAAGACCTTTAACTAATTGTTTTGCGTCATCTGGATTCATAGACAGACATAGCTGGCTACCATATGGATAGCAATGAAAGTATATGCAGTGTTTTCTAATAATATTACCTAAAGGAAGCATGTTTAATAATAAGAGTTAATCGAGTGCTGTCCCAGTACAGAACCCTGTAGAACTCCATGACTAACCTATGTGAGAAGAAGTGTTCACGTACACACAAGTAGTGGGCACTTAACGTTTAAATGGACAGTACTTACATAGTACTCAGTTTGCTTCCTTCACTGTTTCACACATTCAAGCACTTTTTTCTATACCTGAGCGCATTGCATAACATTTATTGACATGCCAGTGGATGCACTGTGGAAAACTCAGGGTTCATTATGTTGCCCAAGGATACTTCAGCACGCAGACTAGAAAAGCCAGGGGTTGAACCACTGACTTTCTGGTTAGTAGATGACCCGCTTCACCTCCTGAGCCACAGTTGCCCCAATCAATGTGATACATGCAGTCAGGCATGTTGAAAAGATTTTAGGCACTCTTAAAGAATCACAGGGCAATTCTGCTGAATGAGCTTAATAAGCATAAATTTAAGTTAATACCAAAACATAAGGACAGGGTGGTATGATAGCAGATGCTAATGTCCATAGCATGCATCATAGTAGCAGAGAAAGGTGTCAGGTTACTAATAATTGTGTTGTAAGTCTGAATGGATGTTACCAACTATGTATAATCCATTCATTGTGAAACATCCTGCAAACAGCTGGTGCCAATCAGCCAATGTTCTGCCTGAACAAACAATACTTCATTTTGCTGTTGCATTAATTTCATCACCTAACTACAGATTTACTAATTGATAAATCTTGTCTGGGACTTCCAGTTTAGGGCACATGGAAGCTTTCATTTTTACGATGTTTGATTAAGTTCAGGTGTCTCAGTAGGGCTGGCTTGATTTAAATCATATTATTCATTTGTTGTGAGTTCAAGTTTTTCCTGTAACATTTTCTGCATGTCATCTCCAGCCTTTCCCTCATCTTCCCTGTGTCCATTCACTGTCAAACACTGAGAAAATACTGCAAACAGTGCCGACTCCTCTTCCTCTCTTCTAAATTAAACAGAAAAAGATTACAACCCTCCAAATCATCCTAATGTTTAATGGTTTTTCCCTCAGAATAAAAACATGGCAAAAAAAACCTCTGACAGCTTCACATGGGGGAGTCCTGAGTAAACAAACACTGATCCAAAAAGCGCTGATCCAGCTTTTCCTGGGCTCCCTGGATGCAATTGCTCCCCTCCTCTCTTCATCTGTTCATTAAGGTCAACCTGATTTTTTTGGTGCGAGTAGGGGGAGACAGTGAGGAAGAGAAGGAAGATGAACAGAGCGAAAGATGTAAGAGGATTTGGAGCTAATTAGCGAAGTAGGAGGTGAGAGAAGAAACAGATGATAGAGGGAGTAAGAAAGGATGAGAGAAAGGCAGATGAAGAGGGGAAAGGAGGTAGATCGACTGAATAAAAAAGAGTGGGCAGGTGAATTTGCTCAGTTAGCTCCCTGGTGTTTAATATCACTCTCCCACTCTTTTGCTCCCTGTTCTCTCACCCTTTCTTTACCCTCCTTGTACATTTATACCCCTCTTCAACGCTCTTTAATATCCCCTCTTTCTTCCCACTGCTTCTCCCCCTTCATCCCTCTGCTCCTCTTTCTTACTGTCCCTCATTCCCTCACTTGACTGATTTTCTCTGTTTCACACCTCTGCTAACAGAGGGGACTGGCCAGATGGATGCAGGTGTGTGAGTGTGTGTGTGAGGCAGGAAGTAGGCAGTGCTGCAGAGGCAGAAGAGCATGACTAATCCTAAGGACACACACACACACACACACACACACACACACACACACACACACACACACTGAAGTTGGCAATCGCATGAACACCATTTTCCTGGCGTTGTGCTGACCTGCCAGTGTACTTTCCTCCTGCCCAGGTAATTTTTTATTCAAATTGACCAGGTGCATAAAGATGGCAGCCTCTTGAAAAGGCAGTTTCAGTCCATCTCCGTGATGCAATTCCAGCATTTTGCCTAAATGTGCAAAGCAGATGTGAATGCTGGCACACTGCAATATTCCAGTTTACGTTTTTTCACGAAAAACTAAGGATCCGCTGCCAGTTTACTAATAATCAGTCTGTCATGCTTTTCTTTTTGTTGACTTATTCTTTCTCTTCTATTTAGTTAATTTTAACTTAAAGCCAACTTAAGGAATTATCCATCCAGGGCTGGGAATGACTTCACTTTCTTAGTTTCTGTATCCTGAGTGCAGTCAGTGCACACCAGCGGGACAGGTGTGTGTATGTGCAGAAGGGACCTGCAAAGACACAAGTTACCACCAGTGTCTTCATACAAGGCTGCCAAATATGCCAGTTTTCTGTTCTCTTTGTCTGTGTCATATTCAGAAAGATAATGTAAAAAAACAAAGGAGCAGATGTTTGCAGATACTACACAATGACTTAATTTCGAGCAGTTATCCATCACAGCTGTCAGTCCGTG
>JASGAU010362123.1:0-12997 GCA_030220045.1 Australoheros facetus
GTGGATTAAACATGTCTGTCACGAAAATACTGTCATGTTGTATGAGGTATCCCTGTTTTGATCCTGGCTTACATTTGACTGTGTTTTCCCTGGACAAGAGCGGGAGTCATCCCTCCCAACCTACAGGTTATATTTATATGTTTGGTCACTTTACTTAATCTAGGATTGTAGTTTCTTTTTTGTGTGTGTGTGTGTGTCTCCACCGGGTTTTCCTCCCGACACGATAAGATTCGGAGCCCCCCCCCGCTCACAGGTTATGTTCATTTGTTTGATTATTCTATTCAAAAACTGGATTAGCAACTGAATTTTGGATGTGGAATTTAAACTGTACACAAAAGATATTGTCTGTAATTCTTGCTACTCCAAATAAAAAAAAATTTAAAAAAAAATTAAAAAATACAGTAGAAATGATGAATCAGTTCTCTTTGGTAAAATAACACTGCATTCAAAGAACCACAATTTCCATTAGAAATATTTTGCTACCTAATATTTGGTGCTTTTCTTAAACTCTAGGAGTATCTGAATCCTTGGAGAAAAAAATAATAAAGAGGACATGCAGACAAATACAATGACGCCACCAAATAAAACAAACCACTGTTTTCATGTGTGAAAAAATGTGTGAGTGACATGCTCCTCAAACTTTACACATGAATCATTGTTATTCCTTTCCATCACAAAAGAACAACAACGTTCACACCCTCAATCAGCATCACTAATGCTAATTATGTTCTGAAACTAAAGGCATAATTAAGATTTACCATCAGTGGTAAGTTTGTGCCAAAACCTACCATCAACAGTTACTTCCTGATTCAAGACAGCTCTAAGTCATATGATGTGCTCCTAGAGTGGTGTTTTTCCTGTGTGTGTAATTTGCATAAATGAAGAACAAAACATGAGGCATCAAAATTTCCTTCTTGCTTTTCTTTGTCAGTTTGGGTCCTCTCTGAAAGACTCACATGCAGACATGTTAACTGATCTGTGAATTAAAAAGGACAAAGCAAAACAAAATAACCCCTTCTGTCTCAGCCTTAACAGATAACAATCAAACAAACAGACAAACAAACAGAAAAACGATTTGAGGAGCTAGGAAAAAACTACAGTTTAAATCCATTGAATTAAATTTCCCACTTCAGATGCCAAAACCAATTTGACTACTCCCCACTTAATTTCACTTCAAGCCTCAGCAGAGACAAATCTAAAACCTGCAGGACACCGGCTCTCGAGGCCAGGATGTGAGGATCCTTGTGTTAGAGGATTGAAATTGAAATGGAACACTGAGGACATCTGGTGGGTAGATGAGGTGAAAGAAGAGGCAGTAAAACAGAAAATATGACTCAACTCAACTCTTATTGTCAATTGCTGCCGTATGTACAAGACAGGTGGAGAACTGAATTAATAAAATATGAACTATGCTAAAAAAATTTACACACACACACACACTACCCGTCCCCTTTACCACATCCCTTCCCCTTACATGTCCTTACTGGACTATTAAAAAAAAAAGAAAAAAGAAGCACTACAAGGGCCCAAACCTCTGTCAAGGAAGCTCACTCTCTAGGCAGTATTTACTTTTAAGGGACTAGTATTGTATTTTGTATATATTCATTTTGTTTCTTTATTCTTTTTAAATGTACTTTAAGAAGTTTGTGGTCCTGTAAAAAAAAAAAAAAATCAAATAAATAATTGGATTCACCTGTGTATGTAGGTTAAGGGTCATTGAGTTTACTAAACAAATTTCATGTTCCAATAATTAGTGCTAAAGATATTCAAATCAATAAAACAACAAGGGTGCCCAAACTTATGCACCTGCCTAATTTTGTTTAAGTAATTGATGCACACTTTCTGTAAATCCTATAAACTTCATTTCACTTCTCAAATATCACTATTATATGATATATTTAACTGAAACTGTTGCTCTTAGCAACCAGTGATTTATAAAGGAAAATCATGAAAATTATCAGGGGTGCCCAAACTTTTGGATACCACTGTATATTGAATCCCTGTTTCCTGTGCGGTACCTGTGTTTCTGTCTCTAGTCTTAAGTGTTTTTGTTGTGTTATTTTACTGTGCTGTGTGTCTAGTCTGCGTTCCTGTCTCCATCTAATTGTTTCCTGTCTTACTATGTTAATTTTAGTTTTTTGTGCTTTGTGTTAAGCTTTACTTCCTTGTCTCTTTTAGTTATTGTGTTCAGCTGTGCTCTCCGTGTGTTTCCTGTTCCCTAATTATTCCCTCTGCATTTATCAGTGTTCTAGTCATGACACCAAGTCAAGACCAAGACCAGAGTGTATTGAGACTGAGACAAGACCTAGACTTTTAGGGTCCGAGACCAGGTTGGGACCAAGACCGAGCGAGGGTGAGACCGAGTCAACACGAAGACCAGTGCCCCACGGCACATGACACAATAAAATGTGAAACATGATCAAAATCACTTCTCAAACTGATCAGAAAGATCCACATTCCTATAAAAACACTTAGATATTAAACACTCAGAGATGAAATAAATTTAACCCATCTTTTTTTTTAATACTCCTGGGTGACCTCCATCATTCATAACAGAATGTAAAACAATTATTTATAGTTCATCACAATAGTATTTACTTTTCTCTGCCTTTCATAAACAATACATAAAATTATGGTGTTTATAAACTAACAACAGTCTTTGTAAAATTGGGTGCTATTTCAAAACCACATAGGTAAATGTGTTAAAAATGAAAAAAGACAACAATTGACATTAATAACTAAAGCCACAAGTTTCTCTCTTATACAGATCAAAGCTGCAGTATCTAACTTTTATTTAAAAAAAAAATTTTTTCACTTATTTGTCAAAACTGTCACCATGATGCAACAGTATGAGACAGATAATCTGTGAAAAAAAAATAAAATAAAAATCAAGCTCCTCCACCTCCTCCCTGAACTTCTCCCATTCAAAAACAACCAATCAGAGCCAGGAAGATGGTCTTAGCATTGTCAATCACTCCTTATGTGCTGCTTGATGTACTAATGGGGGAGAAACTTACTTACCTGCCGTCATCAGTGACCATGCTAACCAGAGGGTAAATGGTAAGCTAATGCTAACTCCACTCCACTTTGTGAATTGAGTGACGGGGCCTACGATGTAACTGGAAAGCACCTCTGAAGCCTTTCTGGACGTGTAGTTTCATTTCTTGAGGTGCATGTCATGTTAGGTTCAAAAAGGATTTTTGGTTATGTACGCAAGACCGATGCAGAACGCTAAATCAGGCCTTATTAGATCGATAGTGTGATAATTTTTGCAAATAATCCAGAAGAGTTACACTTATATCATGCACTTAATGTGTCCCAGAGTGCTGTTTCATTCCACTAATGGATTTGCAGAAATCACATAAAAAGCATACACAACAAAAACTATGTCCAGATGTTTTAACGATCAGCTGCTAAAAGCATTCCTGTTTTTAATGCAACAACAGGAGGCGACATCATCTTGCTGGGAACAGCAGTTTTTTCTTGAATGCCTTTCATAGCTCCACTGGTGCTGAAAAGTAATGTTTGACTATGGCTTTCTGAATACAAGTAGGGCTGCAACTATCGATTATTTTAGTAATTGAGTATTATATCAATTACTCAATCAATTAATCAAGTAATCAGATAAGAAATAATTTTTTGTATTAACAGTTCATCTGTATATTTCAACTTCCATACTGCAGACTTTTCTCTGTGTGAAACAGTGGTGGATGGAGCATCTACAAATTTCTCGATTCTTCATGTTGCTGATCAGGTGGTTGATGAAGGACCTCCAACTGTTTCCCAGTGAAGGTTTTAAGGTGGTTACAGGAACAAGTGCTGCTGCTTTGGATGCTAGAAAAACGTCTTCTTTCACTCCACCTGAGCTTACCGTTTCAGTAATGGCTCCGCCTCTTTGCACGTGCTGCCCGTGTGCAGACAGACTAGGTAAAACAGCTGCTGTTGTGTTTTTGTTGAAAAACTGTGGGCTGCATGAGTTTAATGCTCTAATGCTTATTATTCACATGCATCCCCCAAATTATACTGCAGGACTATTTTTAGTCAGATGACGACCTGTCAGAGCACGGTGTGAAGGCCGTTAAGCTCGCCACACTACTCCTATTGTCTAAGACTCTGAAGGGATACCTTGAAGAAAGGTGTCAGGGATGTCAAATCAGTCGTCCTATCGATGGTCAACACAGCTGTTTGTATAGGTTGCATGATTATTTCTACCGTGATCATTACAACATGGTGATGGTCTGGTCCAATAGTCTGGGCGATGCATGCAACTATTTCACAGGGATTGCGGAAGGAGTTCTGTTCGAATTGATGCCATCATTAAACATTATCGCAGCAATACACAAGCTGTTCTGCTCTTTGATGCTTGTCATGATGGAAAACTATTGGCTCTACAATCATAATATGTGACACATTCACACATTTTGTTTTTTTACATGATTGAAATAAAAGCCCATGTGAACTAAGCAGATATTTAATGTATCTGTGACATTAAGGGAAATAATCAGTATTTTGGATGTTTTAGGGGGGTTTGTTTTTCAGAGACACTCATGTTTCAGGAACTGTGATCACAGAGACAGAACTTCAGAAATTTAGACTTTTGAGTTAGTGCAGCTTATTAAAGTTACTGGGTAAACTTAATGTTTTCTCATTGGGTTTCAAGTCTGTTTCAGTGTAGAAACACTGAAACAGCCTTAAAACCAGTAAAAGTGACGATTCACAGAATGAGTGAGATCAGCTTCAGTGTTGCTCCTGGAACAGTATTATTTCACCCTATGTGATAGTCTGTTTTAACTACTGGTTAAACAGCTCTGCTACTAAATAGAAACTAGTATTACACATTTAATTTCCAAATCTGCTTTAAAAACTGACAGACTTGTACATTTCACTTCAAGGGGGAAACAGACATTTTTTAACCAGCTCCTAAAATCCTGACCACCATTTGATGGTTAAGTACAAGAAATGTAGCTTTATTCACACAAAACAGAGCCATGCTCTGAAACAGCTGCAGTGGCCCTAGGCCATTAGCTGCTACAGCCTTCTCTGTCACGGTGGCCAAACCTCAACACAGAAACAACATGTGTATGTCACATCTCAAACTAATAACGATGAGAGACCGACACTACATAACTGATAACACTGTAACTAAACAGATTAACGTCAGCATGAACATTCCCATGAGCCTTTGCTGTGGCGGTACATCCCTTGACTATCGCTATAACCTAACAAAGTAGGTCAGCTGGGTACGCTGTTGCTAGTACAGTCTGCATCATACTTGCAGTGCACGATGCAGACTACAATACAATGCAAAAGAAAAACAAGTTTACAAATGAAAAACATGATAGTCCGTGCATACTGATTTATCAACACCCTAAAACTTTGCAGGCTGCAGACACTGGACTGCTATCATTGTTAGTTTATAAAATGGTTATTTAGGAGTGGGAGTTTTATAAGTTGATTTAAAAATTGTAGTCGATTTGATGTGTTTTAGCAATACCCTTTAATCAACTTTATTCTGCTGTCGGCTATTGAGTTGCTTCTGTTGAAGAAAAGCTATGCAGAAATGTTTCATTGACAAGCTTAGAATCTGTGTTAATGATGAAAAAGAATAGAAACATGGTTAATGGTTAAAGTGCTGTGTCGTTTTGACTTACAAACAAAAAGGACTATACACAACACTGAGACACTGTATCAACCTGTGTGACATTCTGTGTATCTTTGAATCAAATTTTTGGATAATCCTTTGTGGAACTTATAAAGTGATCAGAAAAAGGATGAGATTCTGCATCTGTAATGTTTTCACCAAACTGGCAGGTTTTATCATGCTCAGTGAAACAGCATTGGTGCTAAAACATAAACTAGTATTACATGTTTAATTTCAAAATCTGTTTAAAAACTGACAGACTTATACAATGTTAGTAAAACAGCTGTTTGAGCTGTTTGAGTTTCACCCATGATAAACTAGCCAGGATGGCTGTTGTTTATGGTAGACTACATGTCTTTGTTTAAGGAGCCTAACAGCTATCGTGAAGCATACATAAAGACAAACCAACTGTTGATGTTGTTGCTAAAATGATCAGTCATTGTAAAATGCTCCCAGCAGTTTGGAGTAAAACACTCCAAATAAAGAGAGCCATCACACTGAGCCAATGGCTCCCTGGAAACCCAGCTGCACCATCGTTGAGGCTGATATTGTTTTTGCTGTGTGGCTGTCTCACAAATAAAAACATTAGAATTAACGCAGTAATAGATTAGGAAATATAAACTAGCCTCAGACTTTTCTTTCTAGACGAGTTCGTAACAGTGAATCCAAACAACAAGAACTCCATGTCAGCTGATCACCCTGCTGAGACTCCATGTTTTCACATGGGAAAAACATTGTACTGCTCATCGCGCAAAGCTTATGCAGAAGGTTATGAAAACCATGAAATTCTGTTTATGACTTCAGCAGAGGAGAATGTTGATGTAGGGCCATTCAAGAGGGTTTCACAGTTTGACCATAGTCTAATATTTTTAATCCAATCAGGGAGTTATGTGGTTTTTATAGAAAATAGATTGTACAATACACTGAAATGGCACACCATAATCCTGTGGCATAGTCCAATAAAAGGAAGAAAAAGATTTTGAGTAAACTTCCCAATATCTGACCTCCATTACTGGTCAGTACAGGAACTTGTCACAGTTGGGGCTGTGTGGGGAAAGGGGTGGACCCAAATGCAGGATGCGGAAGACAAAAACTGAACTTAAAACTGTTTTATTTGCAGGTGCCTTAGTTAATCAAAAAAAAAACACCACAAAAAAAACAACAAACCCCCCCACACACACAAAAACCCAAAATCTCAACCAAGACAAAAACACTTAGGAAGCCTGGGAGAAGAAAAAGACAAAAATCCTAAACCTGAACACACACACAGGTAAGAGGGGACCAATGAGGGCAACAAGGACGACACCGCAACAATGAGACAAAGGGATTAAATACACACAAGGTAATTAGGGCAAAAACAACAGGGAACAACAGGTGAACCAATTGAACCTAATGACACAAGGGAGGCAAAACTAAACACAAAGCACAGGGAACACAAGACTGTCAAAATAAAACACTGAACACTGGGAAACACAAGGAACTTTAAAAAAAAAAAAACTTAGCCAAACCCCACAACAAAAGACAAAACCCATAACAGACAAATGAAGCCGAAACAAAAAACACACAGGGTCACATGGACTCCAGACCATGACGGAATTACAGTTTTCTTCACATAGTGCAGAGCTGCTCTCTGAAACTGACCGTAGCCCATTAGCTGCTACAGCCAGTCATGGTGTTCCATTACTAGCCACCCCGATACCAGACAACATGTGTAATTCACATCTCAAAGTAATAATAACAATGAGAGACCAGCACAACATAGCTGATAACTCTGTAACTAAACACAACACCGACATGAACACTCCCATGAGTCTTTGCACATTCATCTGATCCAAACAGAAAAAATCCGTGTCAGCTGATCACACGGCTGACGCTCCAGTTTTTGTTTTTGTTTTTTTGTTAAAAGTGAGACCCTAAACATAAATGAGAGCGGATATAACAGGCCTCAAATCTATCATTCTAATCTAAGCATACAGTGTGGACCCTGTGTATGTGACCCTATGATTTTTAACAAATTATATGAGAATAATAGCTGTAAATACCAATATCACAGTAATAATAATAATTTCAAAAATCCCCAACAGTAGGAGCAACAAAACAAACTGTTTTTAGATTCCTGACTGGGAGGCAGAGCCTTCATCTTTCAGACCCCTTTCCTGTGGATCGAGCTCCCAAGTTTATCAGGATCAGGAGACCCTGAACCCTCCCTCAGTTATGCTGCTATAGGATCAGACTGCTGGGGGCTTCCCATGATGCACTGAGCATTTTTATGCACTTAGCATGTTTTCTTCAATGCCCTCTTTTTACTCAAATGTTTATAACCCATTCCTAGACAGCATTAAACTTATTGTGCCCTGGATCCTGATGCACTCAGTTTTCCCTCTATTTTCATGTGGATATCTTTTTGTAGAGATACTGAGATCAACCACATGAAAGTCAGGGTCTGAGGGTTTTAATGACTTCTGCAAACTGACTTTCAGTAGCTCTGAAAGTGTGAGGCTGTTTCTCCAGCAGATGGTGCTGCAAAACCCCCTCAACAGGAATCTGACAGACATAAAGCTCTAGGAGGGAGATGGAAAAGGTTTTCTGGGTCATGCTGGACAGAGCGCATACATTATCAGAATTATTGTTGCTCCCACTGACCCATTTGGACAGTGACTGTGCAGAGCTGCCAGAAAAACTGAAATTTCAAACCCTAAAACAGGATTTCCATAAAGACCACAATGCCGTCTTGGAATCAGTAATCAAAAGTGAATCCTTTTTGAAAAAAAAGGAGTAGGAGGTTCACATGCAAGTTCACATGCATCTACCAATTGCATGTGAACTTGATTTTTATATGTATTAACTTGTGTTATTTATTCAAATTAAAGAATTTGATTTATTGATTGACTGAAATTATGTGTATGATTTTAAAAAATCTGTAGATGTTACACAGTGTTAGAAATCTGCAAGATAGTGTGATCTAAGTGAAAAGTACTGGAAAAGGCATTAAGCCATTGGTAGGAAATGCTTTACATCTACTGACTCAATGTGTGAGTCAAGATAAAATCAGATAAAGTGCAGAAAATCTGATTTTCTACATTTATACACTGTATGGTGTTTAGTGACATGCCTACCTTCTTGCTTGAGGAGGTAGAAATGATAAAAATAATCACAGTTTGTGTTGTGTCACTTTATTTAAAAAGAGGGAACATGGTATAACAAGTAACCATGAGGATGGAATGATCTGGATAGGAAAACAAAAACTTTTTTTTAAATTATTTATTTATTTAATTTATTTATTGTATTTTATTTTGTTTATTTATACTACTGCCTGATTGATAATGCTGTGGTCTTGTTCAAAAGAATAACACTTTTCTATGATTGGAGGCTTAGCAAATTTACACACACACACACACACACACACACACACTTGATTGCTTTCACATACATAATGTTTGTGTGATACTACCATTAATGCTACCCGTAATAAAAACTTCTTAAAGTAACAGCAAAGAAAACTCTCTCCAGTTTTTATTCCTTTATTCCATTTTGCATACACTGTGCCATATAGGTGTACCCAAGTCTGGAGAGTTTCTTGATTATTTAGGACGATCTGGAACTATTTTACTGGAACTGGAACTATTTTTCTTTTATGGGAGGGCTCTGAATATATGCAGAGAGAATTGTTTTCATGATCATTGCCATCACTTCTTATCTCCTGATGTGGGTACAGCAGCAGTTCACAGCAAGACAAGGTGCAAAGTGAAACTAAAAAAAATCAGACTTGTACATGCTTATGTGAAACTATGTACATGTTCAAGGAAATGCATTGGATTTTGATACGGGCTTTGCATCTACAGTCATGTGTTACCAGCATGTTTCTTTGTGAAGGAAGACACCTGAAGCACTTTAATCAAAAAATTAAGACATTTAATATATTAAAGAATCAGAAGAATTACACATTTGTGGGCTCTTGGTTCAGGGAAACAGGCCATCCCAGCTGTCTGGCTGTTGCTCCCTTCCCGACAGAGCTCAGCTCTAAGCTAAACATAACAATTTTATACCACAAGTGCTATCTACAAGCACTATCCATTCAAAAACAGATGGAGAGAGACATGGATTAAAATTGGCATTCTTAGACTGGTTTGTCCACTGGTTGGTTCCGGCATCATGGCACAAGCTTCTCCAATCAGCAATAAAAGCTCTGTAAAGGAAACACATGCCTTCCCCCCCTCACATATTCCTAATCATGGCTTGGCAGTTTTATTCCCCTTAGCAACAGGGTGCGATGACCTACACACACCCTTCCCTCCTTAGACACAGATGTACATCTCTTGACAAAACCTTTAAGGATAAGATAAACGTATTCTTCTCCGAAACAGAGAAGGTCATAAATAAGATAAACATATCACCAAAAGGCCTGAAGTTAGAGAGCAACAGATAGGTAGTGCCAGACTGTCTAATGTATTATTTAATTGTGTATTATTTGCTTCAGCCACTATGTATTAATTATTTTCCTGGAAATTGCTTTTAAACATTTGTCATTTTATTCATTGGAGAAAAAAAATAAAACCCCAACACATGTAATGAGTAGACTGTTTATCTTTTCATGTGCATTCATTCAGGCAACATTTTCCCTTTGGGAAACCAAAGCCAATCCTTTAAGTAGCAGCTACATGTTGAGCACACTGATACAGTAGTAGGTCTGTCCAGAAATATCAGTTAATTCTAAATTGGCTTCAGCTGTGAATATGAGTGTATCTACTTCTCTGTATTAGCCCTTTGATGGACTGGCATCTTATCCAGGATGTAAAATCCATCACAACCAATGCCAGCTCAAGGCCCCCTCACAAGCCAAAACAGGTATATTGATGTTGGATTATTGAATATTAGACCCCATTCCTAATAGGCTGCTCAAAGATGTCCTTCCATTAATTAATGCTTCAGTGTTAGACATGATCAATCTGTCTTTATTTGTTGGCTATGTACCACAGGCTTTTAAGGTGGCAGTAATTAAACCACTACTTGACTCCACTGTCTTATCTAATTATAGGCCAATCTTCAACCTTTATTTTATTTGAAGAGTTTCAGTCAGGTTTCAGAATTCATCACATTACAGCAGCATTAATGAAAGTTACAAATTATCTTCTCTGACGGTAGACTCATATGTCTGCTTGTCCTGTTAGACCTCAGTGCAGCTTTCCATACTGTTAACCATAATACTGTATTACAGAGATTAGAGTATGCCATATGGATTAAGGGTACTGCGCTGCAGTGGTTTGAATCAAATTTATCTAATAGATTCCAATTTTTTCATGTAAATGGGGAGTCTTCTTCACACACTAAGGTTAATTATGGAGTTTCACAGGGTTCTGAGCTAGGACCAATTCTATTTACACTATGCATGCTTCCCCTAGGCAGTAATATTAGAAAGCATTGCATAAATTTTCATTGCTATACAGATAATACCCAGCATTAGCTATCCATAAAGCCAGATGGCACACATCAATTGGTTAAACTGCAGAAATGTCTTAAATACATTAAGGCCTGGAAGGAGCTCCCTCTTTCCCTGAGCTGCCCATCTACCACAAGCAGTTGAGGGGTGAAGGGAAATGGAATAGAAAAAGGAAAGCATAGGAAGACAGGACAGAAAAGACACCATGGGAGAGAGAAGACAAAATGTATTGGTATTTAAACATCTGGGGCATGAAAACAGTTGAGTGGAAAGGAAACCTCCATTCTATCACCACAGCAGTCTGAGCATGCATTCTGGACAAAAAGGGTCTGTATCCAGAACAATCTGGAATGCTCCGGAACAATCCGTGGCAGATCCAAATTTATGGATCTGCAACATATCTGTAATGTTTCCAGAGAGAATACAGGAAGAGCTGATCTGTCACAGATGTTTAAATGGATATTATCCGGATATTTAACGTATGTTCATTCAGAGTTTGGATTTTTCCGGGTCCAATCTTGTCCGTTTACGAAGAAATCTCCAAAACTTATCCAACAAAGATCCAGTGCGCATTCTTCGGTATAATGGTAGTATCTATTACAGATACAGAGGTGTCATGATCCTGGGTCCTTTGACCCACCGTTTTAAGTTGCATTTAGTTTTCACCTGTGTCTTCTTGTGGTGTTAGTGTCATTCTGATCACCTGTGTTTCCCTGATGTGTCTTGTTCCCTCATCAGTCCTCATGTATTTAAGTCCTGTGTTTTCCCCTGCATGTCGTCGCATCCTTGTTGTAGTCCTCATTGTCAGTCACAGTGTGGTCCTTGTGGTTTCCAGCAGTAAAGCGAAGTTTTTTGAGTTTACTCCAGAGTAAAGGCCCTTTCACACCGGATGCGTTGCGTAAAAACGACACGAAATTCCGAATCTTTCGGATGTGAACCTGTCGTGTAACCTATACACACCGGACGCATTGCGTTTTTGCGACTAAATCCTCCCTATATAACGCACGGTGGGAAAAAAAATGGAGTCAACATCGAGTAATGATGAGCTGGTCCTGATATTGTTAAACAAGAAAAAGAAGAAACGGAGATTCTGGATTCATCCTATTCTCAAGAGACAACAGCAACAAGGAGAATTTTATGGTGTGATCCAGGAGTTGAAGCTGTATCATGATCGCTTCCGCACGTATTTCAGGATGTCAGTGGGGCAGTTTGAGCTCTTGTTGAGAGAATTGGGACTGCATATGAGACGGCAGAAATATAATTTCAGAGAGCTGATTGACCCGGAGCAGCGTCTAGCTGTGTGTTTGAGGTAAAATATTTTCATATCATTTTATATTCAGTACCAGTGTAGTGCCAGTTGTCATCTCCTAAAAAGGGATTTCCGAAGTTTGTGATGTATCTCTGCTTATATTGGTAAATAGACTGTATGTCAACAGGATTTGTACTTATATAGAGTGTTAAAAAAAATATATACCCATTTTGCAAAGATGGAGATTTTCTGTGAAATATTTTAGTTTTCATTATGATAAATATTTAAAATTGTTCGGACTCAAATCATCTTGTGTTTTTGCAGATTTCTTAGCACTGGTGCTTCTTTCACTACCATTGCTAGCAGTTTTTGCCTTGGGATTTCCACTGTGGCCCAAATAGTGAAAGGAACCTGTGACATCATCTGGAAAACCATGAAAGGCAGTTATATGCCATGCCCTACAGTGGAGACATGGGAGAAAACTGCGAGGAGGTTTGACAAACGGTGGAACTTCCCACACTGTATAGGTGCACTTGATGGGAAGCACATCGTCATCCAGGCACCGCCAACCTCTGGCTCTTTATATTACAATTATAAAGGGACATTTTCAATAGTCTTGCTGGCACTTGTCGATGCAGACTATAAATTTCTTGCAGTTGAAGTTGGAAGT